>OVBE01000930.1:0-42092 GCA_900406425.1 Iberis pinnata
GCTACATTGATCTGTTCTCTGCAGTACTAGTTTAGGATTAAATTCTTAGCTTATCAATGCTACCCATTATTTAACGATTTGCAAAAATCAAGTATTGGAGAAGTACTTTATATAAATCGTGTTATAGGTTACTAATTATTTTAATAAATGTGTACATACTTTTTTGGCACTAATCTTTACTTTCTCCAGATATGTATTCCATAAGCAATGCTTTTGATGCATCGAAACTCATTATAAATTTAAAGTACCCAATGGTTTTGGATTTTATTTATGAGTAAGTCGTTATCTAATTGTATAAATGTTATTAATATCATATGAAATATGATATCAATATTGTTATGTATGTATTTAACAGGTTACCAAATGATGGTGTAGCTCTAACACTATTGGAAAGCAAACCGAAATCTGAAAAGAAATAGAGTTTTAAAGAAGAAGATCTAGAGAGGAAAACAATTATGGAGCTTAAACAGACTAATGAGATTCTGACTTTTGATTTTGTTATATTTATACCACTATTAAAACGAAAATTAATTCTTATTTTTCTTTTTCTAGATTTGCAAGGTAAAAATGATGTGCACAATTCTTAAGATTAATACTGATTGGTCTTGGTATTATATTGCATGCAATCCATGTAACAAAAAGGTGGAAGATGATATGGTTCGTTTTGTCGATACGAACAAAAGTAAAAAAAAGGAATGAAAATATAAAGGGTGTAATAATTGGGTCACGAATGTTGGTGCAAGGTAAATAATTTTGGTGATGTGGTTCATCTAACAATGTTACTACATGAGTTATAATACTATGTTTTGTGTGAAGTGTTTCGTTTTTATGTTATTTTTATTGTACACCTATTTTTATCAAATACATGTAAAAGTTACACGTCTATGTAATGGATCATACAAGTGAATTTAAATGTCTATTGTTTGATTCTATTGCTGCTGAGATTATTGGTCATTCTGCTACTTTTCTTTTGAAGGGAAGTTTTGATGAGGTAAACTTTTTGATTTCATATTAGGGTATTGAAATTAAATACCCTAAAATAGAAAATTTATTAAAAGTCTTGAAAATTATTACAGATAGAAGATCCTAACAATTTTCCGCAATCAATAAAGAATTTGGTAGGGAATACTTTTTATTTTGTCGTAAATATTGAGTCAGACAATGTCTACCGTTCTTACAACACTTTTAAAGTGTCACGTCTTCAGTCAACAAATGAATTAATCAAAGACGAAACTTCCTCAGCTTCAGAAAGTCAGGTTTTGTTACCTTATGATGACCATGTTTGTAATTAGTTTCATATATAGGTCAATCCTATTATACGTTTGAATATACTTTAACATTAAAATTAATCAATGGGTCTTTTAATTTCACATCTTTTAATAGGTAAGTCTAATGATAACGAACAACCAAAAATCAAAAGAAGGATATATACCGAGCTCGCAAACCCAAAGTTCAAAAAGAAACCTTGAAAATTTATCAGATCAAGGAGATGAATCATCATCCAGCAAGAAAAAATGTTCAAAAGGGATATATCTTTTAGATGTGAAGATGGAGAAACTAGAGGATGAGACAGAAAAATTCGGTTGTTTGGAGAAGAATGAAGCGGATGATCCTAAGTTGATTTAATTTTGCTCTAAATGATAAAACATTTGTTGCTTTTGTGATTGTTTACAGTTTGTGTTTTTTTACTATTAATTTAAAATTATGCAACAATTTGAGTTGATTTTTACATGTTTTATTCTTTAATATCATTAGATTTACATCTAATATTATATTAGTAAATATTAATGGTACATATAATATGATAACTAAGTTAATTATAAAACAAATATAACAATCAACATTACTTAAACAAAAAAATATATATTAACTATAGTAAATTTTATTTTGTATGTTATGCTTACATTTTTGAACGTATTTAAAGATATATTAATCATGTCCAATATCAACCAAATATTTGATAATCATATGAGATAGATTTTTAAATTTTAATTTAAACGCAATACTTTTTATAGTAAGTTATTATTATAATGTAATTTTACAATATTTTGATATTAAAACAATAACATGAACGGAAATATCTAAACAAAATCTTAACAACTTATTGTAGTTTTCTTATACATTATCAACAATATATTATTGATTAAATATGATTTATGATTTTAATAGTAAAGATCTAAAATTATACACGAAAATTTTGTTTCATGTTCCTTCAAAAATTTCGTTTCCCACCACAAAAACCTACATATTGGTTTTTTACATTAGTGTGTTTGTATACTTCTAATTTCATATGATCTTAGTACTCAAATACTTTTTAATTTGTTTCCGGTTGTTATAATTTTAAGTTTTATAGATGCGCAGGATGAAGCAATTCATTCGAAATAGTGGGAATTCTCAAAACAACAACCAAGAAAATGTTGAAAATTCATCTTCTAATTATGCTCGGCAAATTGAGAATCCTTCAAAACCAATTGGCCTTAATAAATCATCGGTTCATAGTCAACCTTCTCAACGAGGATTCATTCTTAGGGACATTACAAATTTTCAACGTCCATCGAGGAATTTAGGTGACAATGGAAATCATAAAGCTACACCATCTTCAGATAATTACAACATAACTATCTAATGATTTTTAAGTGTTAATTCTCGTTTAATATTTTATTTTATATTTATAAAGAAAAATCGTGTAAATTTTTGTTTGTTCTAAAGGTCAAACACAAAGTCTATTTAAGCAGAACAGCCAAGAATCTATTAACCTCAGTGGACCATCTATACAATCAAGTTATAATTTAGCTTATAATACTAAAGGTAATTCTCTTAACATACATACATAGTATTGATTTGTTACAATTTAATCTTATTAATATTTGAACAATAAAACACTTTTGTCGTGATGTGTTTTTAGGAGAACAAAATCCTAAAGACGATTTTCAGAAGGAATGTAGTTCTTATGAAGATACATGGTCATATGATTCGTTTGACGAACGCGAACTATTTATAAACGAGACCGAAATTGTCCGAGAAGATGTTACAAGTCCGAAAGGAGACAATAGTTCTAAAACATCTAGGACTATTGGAAGAATAACATATGAAAGTTATTTTAAAATATTATATTAAACAATTAATGATTTTGACATATGATTTTTTATTTTATTAGTTTTTTTTGTTTTATAGGATATTAGATCATGGAGATCCAAATTTTGAATGCTCTTATTGTGGAACAATAATGTGGTATAATGTGTGGGTGAATAAGAGACGAAATACAAAGAAACCTACTTTTACTTTGTGTTGCTTGCAAGGAACTGTTAAGTTATCTTATTTACAGATGCTCCTAAAGTTCTACAAGAGTTATTAACTAACGATGACAATTTGAGTAGACACTTTCGTGAGCATATACGTATTTACAATATGATATTTGCTTTCACTTCTCTCGGTGGAAGAGTGGACAGAACCAGATTGAAAGGACGTGGACCACAAATGTTTCAGTTTCATGGAGGAAACTATCATCGAATTGGTAGCCTAATGCCCGAAGATGACGATTACCCGAAATTTTCACAACTATATATTGTTGATACACTAAATGAAGTTATTAATTGTGCAACAATTCTCAGGTAATATAATATATAATTATGTATTCATTTATCTGGAAATTATAAATGTGTATTAAAATTAATTTTTGATTGTATTTATGTTTTACACTAAAAAAAGTAAGAACACTCCAAAGAATGGTGAACTACGTCTTGAGATAATCGAAGCTATATCAAAAATGTTAGATGAGGTTAATCTATATGCGAAGATATTTCGATCAGCTACGATCATAATTATGAGAGGTTTCATATGCGGATTGTGTGAGACAGGAAGGGAAAAGATGCTCGGACTTATTGTGAGCCTACTGTTGGTGAAATTGCGGCTTTGATTCCAGATGATTTTGTTCCAGATATGCCAAAATGTGATATTATTTTAGAAGAAAAATTAGGAGCTTTGAAAAGAATAAATGAAACTCATGTTTCCTATCTCGCTCAACAATATCATTTACTGTTCCCTTATGGAGAAGATGGATTTCAACTTGGTATAGAGAAAAGATATACTCAAGCAGCTTCTAGCAGAAAAATAAAGACAATTAGTCTAAGACAGTTTTTTGCTTTCAGAGTTTAAGAGAGACGTTTTGAATGTCATAATCTTATAAGATCAAAACGATTGTTTCAACAATTTTTGGTAGATGCTTACACGACTATTGAGGCAAGCAGATTGTCATATATTAGACTAAACTAAAACATTTTAAGAGCAGAAAATTATGAATCCCTAAAAGAGAATTTCAAAACTGGTGGAGTTGATATGAGTGAACAAGGAACAAGAATGCTAATACCATCAAATTTTGTTGGTGGTCCTTGATATATGCAGCAAAAGTATTATGATGCCATGGCTACATGTAAGTATTTTGGATTTCCAGACTTATTTATCACCTTTACATGTAATCTAAAGTGGCCAGAAATATCTAGATATGTTGAGAGAAGGAAATTATACAGTGACGATAGGCCATATATCTTATGTCGAATTTTCAAGATGAAACTAGACTCACTAATGAGAGACCTAACGGAAAAGAGACACTTTGGAAAGACGACATCATTTTAGATTTTATTAGATATACGATTGTTATAAATATATACGATTCCAATTATTATTTAACTTTTAACTTATCTTTTCTCTTATTTCCGCAATGTACACTATTGAGTTTCAGAAAAGAGGTCTTCCACATGCTCATATCCTATTATTTATGCATTTGAGCAGTAAATTTCCAATAGGAGATGATATCGACAAGATTATATGTGCTGAAATTCCTAATAGAGATTTAGAACTTGATCTATACGATGTTGTCAAAGATTGTATGATCCATGGGCCATGTGGTGAAGCTAATCCAACACATACATGTATGGAAGATGGGAAGTGTAAACATTTTTTTGAAACTTTAGATAGGAATTTTTCTGATATCATAGGTAATAAAGATAATAAGCCGTTCGGTGGGAAAGTAGTTGTGTTGGAGGAGATTTTCGACAAGTTCTACTTGTTATAACAGGTGCTAGAAGGACTCAAATTCTCATGTCTTCGTTAAATGCTTCGCACTTATGGAAACATTGCAAAGTTTTGAAGCTAACAAGAAATATGCGTCTTCTCAATAAAGATTTGTGCATTGAGGAAGCAAAGGAAATTAAAAAGTTTTCGAATTAACTACTAGATGTTGGTGATGGAAAGCTATCAGAACCTAATGATGGAGAATTTATTATTGATATACCATCCAAGTTTCTTATAACCAAATCATGCAATCGTATGGAAGTAATAAGTAAAGAAATTTATGGAGTTCCGAAAGTATTTCAACAGCGAAAGGATACAAATTTCTTCCAAGAAAGAGCTATATTGTGTCCTACCAATGACGATGTGGGTATGATAAACGATTTAATGCTTGACAAAATGGAAGGTAAGATTATAACTAAATGTTTACTAACTGAAAACATATTATATATCTATACCATTTATATATATTCATGTAATTTTTGGTTTTGTCAGGTGAAGAAATGGTCTATTAAAGTGCGGATAGTATAGATCCTGTCGACATGAAAGAAATTGAGAATCCTATCTTTACTGCAGACTTTTTTAACATAATTAATTTTCCTGGAATGCCGCGACATTTTCTACGTCTCAAGACAGGTGCTCATGTGATGTTATTATGGAATATTGATCTTAAGGGGGGAGGGGGGGGGGGGGGGGGNTTTAGAAGCAATGGTTATTACTGGAGATAAGGTAGGTCATCGTGTTTTAATTCCGAAAGTTGCAGTAACACCCACTGATGCTAGGTTGCCGTTTAAGATGCGTCGAAGACAATTTTCATTGTCTTTTGCATTTTCCATGACTATAAACAAAAGTCAAGGACAATCACTAAAGGAAGTTGAGATTTACCTACCTAGACCAGTTTTCTCACATGGACAACTATATGTTGCTTCGTCTAGAGTTACTTCTAAAAAGGGTTTGAAGATTTTGATAGTGGATAAAGATGGCAAACCACAAACGAAGACAATGAATGTTGTATACAAAGAATTTTTTCAGAATCTAGGATAATAATATGTCAAAAAATTTCCATGCAGTCACAAAGGTAATTTATATGACATTATACATATATACTTGAATTAGTATGTTTAATCTAACATTATTATCTTGTGTTAATTTTGAAATAGGTTTTGTAGGTAATTTATATAAAGAAAAAATTGTTCACGAGACGTTTTGAAGAATAATTCTCGATATTCTTAAACATTTGAATAGGTGAAAACGTTTTTAAGTTTATTTTAGTTTTTTGTTTTATTTCAGACTTTGAACTCATGACTAGCTACTATTATCAATATAAAAACATGATTGGTATTTTTTATGTTGATAGTGAATTTTTATTTTTTGTGTCAATTTTTGAATTTTAATACTTTTTACTGTTAAAACCAGAAATCATTGTTATTAATTTTTTTTTTTAATATACATATACATAATATTTTTGAAATCTCCATCATACAAAAATATACAATTTTTATATTTACTTTTACAATTAACTTAAAATATGATTTAAAGATAGATGTATATATATATCATACAAACACATACAATAATTTAATTTAATTTTAAAATCTCTACGTTTTTAAAAAGTTACTTCTTTTAATGGTAAATAGTATCACATCTTGGAAATATATAAAAAGTTATGACAACTCAATGAAATGTCATATTTGTGTAAGAATGAGTTTTGCAAAGCTAAATTTAAACCTCATGTAAGTTACAAATTTGAAATTCAAATTCATTCAGTTTTAGTTTGTTTTTTCTATAAACATGTAGGAGTGTCACTTTCATAAGTGCAAGCTTCATCTATTAGTTTTTGTTTAAACTTCTTTTAAAAGTTCTTTAGAGTTTGTTTTAGATTAAAACATGAGTTCATCCATAACAACTGCGCAATCTTATGTGTCAAGAAGAAGTCCAAGTCCGGAAACCTCACCAATCCGAAAATCTCTTTCAAAATCATGGATCAAGAGGTTATAAAACAAACATTTTACTAATTAATATTATATAAAAAATATTTTATATTTGTATAATGTACCAATGTTTGTATAATAATAATTTTGTTATATAGGGAAACCAAGTTTTGTATCGTATAGGAATTCATACAAGATTGAAGAAACTTCATACTTCTTATTGTGAAAAGAAACACATGGAATACAACACGGTTCAGTTCCTTTACGATGGAAAACGTCTAAACCCTAAGGCAACTACTAAATCGGTAATTTTTGTTCTCTTAATTATTTTATTTACATATTTGTGTATATGAATATGCTAAGTAAGTTTTCTTATGTGTTTGTTTTAGCTATCGATAGAAGAAGGTGATGAGATATATGCTGCACTTGAACAAATTAGTGGTGGTTTCTAAGCATTTTTATTTACCAGTGTTTTTAAATTTCTAATTATGTATGGCAATATTGTTATGTTATAATTAATGTACTAATATTATTAATCTATAAGTTTTATCCTAATTAATTATGTCCAATCTATATTATTTACAAAATAATTGCATAGAATATATGACAATACAAAATAGTTTCATATACATCAACTAAAAGAAACAATATATGTTACATTGTACATATTAATAGAAAGACTATTTATATAACCTTCTATAGGAACATTTTTTTATTAGTTTAGGTTGTGCGTTTTAGTTTGTTTTTAATAATTTAATGTTCAAATAATTATATTTGTAAGCAAATAGTACAAAATAGTCAAATATGATAAAAAGTTCAAAGAATGAAAATTAAGAATTTTTCTATAAATAATTATCTATATATTAATTTTAGCATTATTATGTTAATTTTCTAAGAAAAAAATAGAAAAGTAATTTATATTACCTTCTATTGGTTGTTAGTTTATTAGTTATATAAAGTCATAATTATTAGTTTGTTAGCACTAACATGTATAAAGTCAACCCTTCCATGTGCAACAATCTGAATGAAGATAAATTTTCAAAATCAATACTGATTATGCCTTATATAAACTAAGTAGACAATAATTTTAAAGAACAAAAGACAATACAAAATATTGACATATAATTATTACCAAAATTTTATATTAAGTATGGTATGTTAGTTTGTACATATTTGTTGATACCAGGTGTAGCACCTAGCCCAAAAGCCCATTTCGACTCAAGGTCTAGCTGGACGCCGACATCAAGAGGAGAAAGGGACTCGGAAGAGCAAGACCTAGATGGGCCGATCTGACGAGCTAGGCCTTCTAGCTCGAGGCCCATTAGGGTTAATTAATGTAATTAGGGTTTTTATGCATGTATTTTCACTATAAATACTCATGTAATTATTCTTTAATGATATATGAAATTCTTCCTAGCTTTTACCCACAAGATTAAAGATTTAAACCTACTTGTTAAGTCTTGATTCAACAGTTGGCGCCTACTGTGGGGACTTGCTTGAAGAAATTCTTAATTCATCTTTGCAGGAAGAAGACAACTAGCAGCAATGACCACGTGATTAATCGAAAAAGCACAGGATGGATCTACCATCCACCTGACAAACAAAGACGATCATGCCGACAAAACAGCATCCGACCACGAAGGAGAAGCCCCAGAGATCACCATGCATGATCTGCTAGACCAGATAAGAGAACAAAAGGCAGAAACCGCCAAGCTAAGAGCAGAGTCACAAACCCTAAGAGCACATCTAGCTAACATCACTGCGTCTACAGAGGAAAGAGATGTATGTACAATCAACCGAAATCTGTTCAGGACATCTCACCAAAATCCTCCTACAGGCGGAGATCGAGGTCGAACAGACTACACTAACACAACCAGGTTCAGGAGCTCGACTGAGGATACCGAGATTCGGAGCATCCGCGAACAACAAAAAATCATGAGCTCGCAGGTACACCAGGCCACCAGCTCGGCCCCTGATATCCTGCGCGCCATTGAAGAGACTCAACAAACTCCATTCTCAAGAAGAGTCACCGATATATCAGTTCGACATTCCGCAAAAATCAAGTTTACAGGGTACGCCGGCAAGAGCGACCCGGTCCAATACTTGACAGCTTTCACCATTGCCATGGCGAGAGCTCAATTCTCGCCAGAAGAACGAGATGCAGGTTTGTGCCAACTTTTTGTCAAAAACTTGTCAGGTTCGGCTTTGGATTGGTTCTCTCGCTTGGAGCCAGGAACCATTGACACATTTTAACAGCTCTCCACCGTATTCATCAAGCACTACTCGATATACATCACGAAGAAAGCATCAACAACCGACCTGTGGACTCTATCCCAGCACGAAGACGAATCGCTGAAAGAATTTATTAACAGGTTCAAGGGAGTCGTAGCTCGTATCGTGATCAACGATGAGGGGCAATTGCCGCACTACGAAAGGCACTGTGGTTCAAATCAAGGTTCAAGGACGAGCTGCCCATCAACGCTCCGAAAACATTAGAAGACGCGCTCCACCGAGTCAACAAATTCATCGAGATAGAGGAAGAGCATGCTGCGATGTCTAAAAGGCACCACGGCACTAAGCCTAGCCGAGATAAGGAGGAAATTCCCCGGGAACCAAGGCAACATTACTCGAGAGATAGGCGAGGACGTGCCACTTATGCAATCACGGATAGTGAAAGAAGCACCGACTAGCCCCCACCTTCCGATAACGACCCAGAGGCCTACTATGACTTCCACAAACGAACCGGACACAAAACCGCAGATTGCCGACACCTACAAGCCCTCCTTCTAAGGAAGTTCCAAGATGGCGAAATTAATACTCGCAGGAACCGGAACAATGACAGACGACGAGGTGGAAACACGTGGCACAACTTATCTACAAAGGACAAGGACAAGGCCCACCAGGTCAGTACAGTTCGAGAAAAAAGCTCGCATCTAGCGACGACATGGCACCTCCTACTCAAATGCGAGATTGTAGTCCTGATGACCGAGCTACAGAAGGATCACTGCCTAGAAGACGAGTAAACGTAATTATGGGAGGACTAGTCTCGTGCAACGACTCCGTACGATCTATATGAAACTCCGAACGACGAGCTGCAACCGCACAAAAAGAACGAACTGACATAGTACCGACCTTTTCACCACTCGAATTCCAAGATGCCAATCTAAAAGGTTTAAGTCAACCTCACAACGACTTTCTAGTCATCGAGCTGGTTATCGCAAACACAGAGGTAACTAGAATCCTCATCGACACAGGTAGCTCGGTGGATATCATCTTCAAAAGGACGCTAGACAATATGGGAGTCAGTGCCGACCTGATCAAGGACGGCAGTAGGACACTCACGGGTTTTAGCGGTGAAACCGTCTCCTCCGCCGGAACAATTAAGTTACCTGTTCAGGCCGGAGGGTCCACCTAAATGGTTAAATTTGTTGTCATGGAATAGGACTTGGCGTTCAACGTAATCTTGGGCACGCCATGGCTTTACTCCATGAAGGAGGCAGTGTCGACCTACTACCAGTGCATCAAATTCCCGACCGATAGAGGAACATGGACGATCAGAGGAAACCAACGCGTAGCTCGAACTTGCTTTTTAACAGAACATCGAACGCGAACATTACAAGTGTTCGATAGAACCGCAATCCCATCACCGACCTATGACTCTACACTAGAACTTGATAAAGTTGAACAAGTCAGTATCTACGCCGAGCATCCGGATCGAACCACAGGAATCGGGAAGGAGCTGGACGAAACCATTAAAATCGAGCTAATCAAGCTACTGAAAAAGAACGTCGGAACCTTCGCTTGGACCATGGACGACATGAAAGGAATCGCCCAATCAATCACCTGCCACAAGTTAAACCTAGACCAAAGCTACAAACCGATAAAACAAAAACGCCGCAAGCTCGGAACATAACGTTCTCAAGCAGTTAATGACGAAGTAGAGAAACTCCTGAAAGCCGGCTCGATTTCCAGAGTGAAGTACCCGGAATGGCTGGCCAACCCCGTTGTCGTTAAGAAGAAGAACGGCAAATGGCGGGTGTGCGTTGATTTTACCGACCTCAACAAAGCATGTCCCAAAGACAGCTTCCCCCTACCTCACATAGATAGATTGGTCGAGGCTACGGCAGGCAACGAGCTCCTACTTTTATGGATGCTTTTTCAGGATATAACCAAATCATGATGCACCAAGCAGATTGGGAGAAAACTGCCTTTATTACGAACAGAGGAATCTACTTCTACAAGGTAATGCCTTTTGGTTTGAAAAATGCAGGAGCAACGTACCAACGCCTCGTCAACAAGATGTTTGCAGATGAGATCGACAGATCTATGGAAATCTATATTGATGATATGCTAGTCAAATCCGCCAAAGCCAACGACCACATCAGCCATCTGGTGAAATGCTTCGAAACACTGAATCTGTACGGAATGAAAATTAACCCGGCCAAGTGTACCTTCAGAGTCACGTCGGGTGAATTCTTAGGGTACATCGTCACAAAAAGAGGGATCGAAGCAAACCCCAAACAGATCGGAGCTATCCTCAACCTGCCAGCACCACGAATAAGGAAAGAAGTACATAATCTCACAGGTCGCATTGCCGCGCTAAACAGATTCATCTCCCGGTCTACCGATAAGAGCTTGCCATTCTACCAAATGCTCAAAGCAAACAAGTGTTTCGAGTGGGATGCAAAGTGCCAGGATGCATTCGACGAACTCAAAGCATACCTAACCACGCCTCCAGTACTCGCAAAGCCAGAGGACGGCGAGATCCTATACCTCTATGTCGCAATATCAGAAACAGCAGTTAGCGGCGTCCTTGTCAAGGAAAGCCAGGGGAAACAAAAACCGATCTTCTATGTCAGCAAGTCACTCAACGATGCCGAGAGGCGATATCCACCCATCAAAAAGATAGCACTAGCAGTAGTATCCACAGCTCGGAAACTACGACCTTATTTCCAGTCACATATTATTGTCGTACTCAGCAACCAGCCACTACGTACTATCCTTCATAGCCCGAACCAATCCGGAAAGTTGACCAAATGGGCAGTCGAACTCAGCAAATACGACATGTAGTATCGGAATCGAACATGTTCGAAGTCCCAGGTTCTTGCAGATTTTGTTGCAGAAATACCACCCGAGGCATAGGTTGACGGTTCACGTTGACGGTTCACAGAGAAAACATGGACCAGGTGCAGGTGTCAAACTCGAGTCACCAACTGG
The DNA here is from genome assembly GCA_900406425.1 of Iberis pinnata. Taxonomy (NCBI): domain Eukaryota; kingdom Viridiplantae; phylum Streptophyta; class Magnoliopsida; order Brassicales; family Brassicaceae; genus Iberis; species Iberis pinnata. Next base: position 12,216 of record OVBE01000930.1, read on the forward strand.
CGAGGTGCTCGAACAACCCTTCAGGATCAAGTTTGAGGCATCCAATAATGAAGCAGTGTATGAAGCCTTACTGGCAGGTCTACGACTCGCGAAGAATCTCGGCGCTTCACGAATACACGCTTTATGCGACTCCCAGCTCGTCACCAGCCAATTTAGTGGAGAATATGCAGCGAAGAACGAGAGGATGCTACAATACCACCAAATGGTCCAAAAATTGGCCAGCTGTTTTGAAAGCTTTGAACTCACCAAGATTCCACGAAATGAGAACACTCTTGCCGACACTCTAGCCAATATGGCTTCAACAAACGAGCTGGAACTAAAAAGGACCATCCCGATGGAGTACTTAACCTCACAAAGTATTACCAGCGCGATGTCGAATGCCATTGACGAGCTGGTATCATTCGAAAGAGAACAGGACCAACATAACCCACCCAACTGGCGAACCGAGATAAAAGAACACATCCTTACAGGAAAGATGCCAGAAGACAAATGGGCAGCACGGCGACTCCGATTCAAAGCAGCAAGGTATACCGTCATATATGGGCAACTATATAAACGATCCGCATACAGAATCCTACTACGATGCATTACGGGGGACGACGTGCAGAAGGTACTCGCCGAGCTTCACGAAGGAGCAGGTGGAAGTCACTCAAGCGGACGTTACCTGGCATCATGAATAAAGAAGCATGGACACTATTGCCCCACGATGTTGCATGACAGCCAGGAGTTCGCCAAACGATGCAAAATGTGCCAACGACACGGACCGACTAACCACGCACCCACTAAACCGTTAAATGCATCTGCCAATCCCTATCCATTCATGAAGTGGGGGATGGACGTCGTCAGACCTTTTCCAAAAGGAACGAACAAGCAAAAATTCCTGTTGGTTATGACTGACTACTTCACCAAGTGGGTTGAAGCCGAATCATATACAATTGTCAAAGCAAAACAGGTTTCATGTCTAAATACCACAGACTCCTAAATCGGCAAGATGATTCCTATGCACAGGATCGTTAACGACCCGAATTCTCTGTGAGCATTGCAGGTACAAGACTTCATTTGGAAAACATAATATGCCGACATGGCATCCTATACGAAATCATGACGGATAACAGCACTAACTTCTGTGCAAAAACAGTACATGCTTTTTGCGATAGGTAGACGACAAACTAGCCACAACCTCGACATATACGTCGATTTATACTAACTATCTACTTATTGCCCATGTTACAGGTGGAAGATCCGGCTGAACCATTCAACGCCGAGGTACCTGCAGGAAAATGGACAGGCCGAGGCCATTAACAAATTCATAGTTGACGGACTAAAGAAAAGACTTGATTCCAAAAAGGGAAGTTGGATCGATGAGCTAGATTGTGTCCTATGGTCCTACCGAACTACACCTCGGCAGTCTACAATCAGACACCATTCTCTTTGGCCCATGGTATCGAAGCTTTAGCAACATTCGAAGCGGCCATATTCAGTTTACGCCGAAAAATGTTGCCAGAAAACAAATTTTTTAATGACGCCATGCTCCTCGACTCACTTGACGACATCGAAGAGGTCCGAGACAAAGCACTTTATCGGATACATGCCTACCAGCAAACTACGAGACGATATTATAATAAATGAGTCAAGCATAGACGATTTGAAGAAGGAGATTTGGTATTATGGATGACCTACGCGAACACCGCCGAAGAGAACGCTGGTAAACTGGGAGCTCGGTGGGAAGGCCCATATGAAGTTTCCAAGATAGTCAAACCAGGAGTATACGAACTGAAGTCTACAGACGGAACACCAATCCCGAACTCTTGGAACGCCACCAAACTTAAGAGATTTTATTCTTAGGTTCCTTTGTACCGTGAACTACGACCTGGCTTGATCCTTATTTACAGGGTACGTAGGCAACCCACTAGGTGCAACTATTTCACTTAATAAAAATATTTTTTCCCAACCATATACCGACCTCCTGAGTCAATCTTGGTGTCTTTTACATTACTTTTTGCATAAACGAATGCACCAAATGCACCTTTGCGATACTCTAAAAAAACCACAAACCAAAGCCGAGCCATAACTCACACATACCCTGTGCAAAGACGGGGATGTCGGCGAGATCGAAGTTTTCTCGTCTTGGCTCCAAAGACCTTTCGAAAAGCCATGGTCCGCCTCGCGTACTCCTAAAGACGAGTATTGAACCCGTGCAAAGTCACAATGTTCGAGCTATAGTCTCTATTTTGAAAATGCCAAGCTCCGGCTCGCGTACTTCTAAATTCGAGTATTGGGCGTGTACAAAGTTACAACGTCCGAGCTTAAGTCTCACCTTAAAAAGCCAAGTTCCAACTCGCGTACTCCAACCGAGAGTATTGACAAAACTACAGTTTTCGTCCACATATCATTTGTCAAAAGGGATGATCTACATGTCGTCTTCTTCGGGCTTTTGATCGAGTAGTTTTTCAGTTTGCACAAGGATTAGAGAAATGTCTACTTATAACATATGCGTATCCTAAAACAAAATGCAAGGCAAACAAACGAAATCCAAATTAAGCAAGGATAAGTCAAAGTTTTGCCTTCTTAGTAACCGACGTGCTTATAAAAACCATAACTCGTTGAACGAAGTATTGCACAAAATACACCAAGCTCAAGCTCTATTCCCATTATCAAAAGACAAGTCTTACAAGATTTGCAAAAACAGTAACGACGACCTAACAGATGTGCAAATCTGGAAACGTACATTCTTCGAAAATAAAACCAAAATGCCAACACAAGGCAGATCCTAATCCTAAGAAAATGCGACAGCTACCCCAAAGGAACACAAGAGGTACGAAACGAGCTGACCCCAATCCTAAGAAAATTGTGAAAGCCGCCCCAAAGGAACGTACATTTTTCGAAAATAAAAGCAAAATGCCAACACAAGGCAGATCCTAATCCTAAGAAAATGCGACAGCTACCCCAAAGGAACACAAGAGGTACGAAACGAGCTGACCCCAATCCTAAGAAAACTGTGAAAGCTGCCCCAAAGGAACGTACATTTTTCGAAAATAAAAGCAAAATGCCAACACAAGGCAGATCCTAATCCAAGAAAATGCGACAGCTACCCCAAAGGAACACAAGAGGTACGAAACGAGCTGACCCCAATCCTAAGAAAACTGTGAAAGCTGCCCCAAAGGAACAGCTAACCCCTCGGCATCGATGGAGTGGTAGGCTGAGCCGCTGCAGAAGCTTCCGAGCTCCCTGGAACAGACTGAATCAAGTTCGAGCCATGTTCGTTGAACGCAGGTCGGAACTTGAAGTCCTCGAGCGTGACATCTGTTATGTCGATAGCATCATACTTCACCTGGAGCCTCGCCACATCCGCCTCAAGCTTAGCCATAATCTCAGGTGGCACAGTACTACCTTCTTTAACTATGAACTGCACGCAGTCCAAAGTCTCCTTAGCCTGGGCGTATTCTTGGATGATGGGATCAGCCTTGTCTCGATCCTCTTTGTGGTGCTGCAGCTTCTCGAGCTTAGTTGCACACTCAACCTGAGCCTCTCGCCACGCTAACACAACTTCTGAAACTTGGGAGAGTCAGAGCCTTTTCATCTCGCCCACATACAACTTCTCGAAAGCACGGTAGGCCTCTCGCAGCTCGAAGAAGTCGACACCCGTCTGCTCTTGGATCACTTGCTATTTAAGGAGCTCCGTCATGGCAATGGTGCATTTATCGTTTAGCTCACCCCTCAAAACAGCAAGGTCGTTGGTGGCAGATGCCGCAGTCTCACTTAGCATTTTCTTCAGAGCAGCCACCTGCGTCGTTAGCTGTTTGACGACCTCCTCCTGCTTGTTCAGCTTTAGCCGTTCCTTGGCAAGGCGTTGCTTGTACTTGTCAACCAGCTTCAACAACTTCTCCAGCTCATCCTCATCTTCGGCCATAGACCGGAGTTTATTTTCATAAAATGCGACAAGCTCGTTGGTCGTCGCCAGAGTCTGCCATCGTACATGTGCCGAGTTAGCACTTATAATTGGAATAAGAAACAAAAATAAAGACACAAGCATACCTGGCAAGCTTGCCGAGACAACGTTTCATACACTTCTAGAGCCAACATCCGATCCACAGTCGGAACGATCAGACCATTGGCCCCAAGATGGTTCACCAAACCGGCACACGCTTGTTTTTCATGCACAAACGGTGTGCCCTTATGCGAAAACGAGAAAGCCCAGCTTCCTCGTGAGTTATCCTGCCTTTCAGTTTGGGAGCTTCCTCCCTCTGCAATCTGACGATCGGCAGCATCGTCTTCTTCTTCCTTTTCCTCACCTTCATCCTCATCATCACCACCTGCTCCATCATCATCATCACCACCTAATGTTCTGAGGAGGTTCGGGAGCTCTGCAGCAAATGTCTCCAAGCTAGGATCCAGGGATTCCACATCCCTTGTCATCTCTCCCAAGATTTGAGAGGTTGTTGGAGTCCCGCTGGGAGGAGCAGGCGGTGCAACAGATAGGTCGGCGCCACGAGCTTCCACAGAAGGAACTTCCAGCTGTCCCTATGCAATATCCTCTCCCTGTTGAGGTTCCCCAGTAGAAACACCCTCATTTATTGTTTGTCCCCCAGCAGGGACTTCTTCCCTTGAGCCTTGTTCCTCAGCAGGAACAGCAGCTGGATTCGGCTCTTCTGCCTCTTCAATTACAAGCACCTCTCGAGAATCTTGATCCCAGTTGGATCGATGCATCTTCCTCCGAACCATAGGAGGACATGAGTCTCCGCTACCCGCAAAAGCAGACGACTGGTCGAGTTTCCTCTTCGAGCTTGAGGCTGACTTCTCAAGGAGTTTTCTTAGCTTTCTTTACAGGACAAATGTTGAGGTCCCAGCTAGCTGTACAAGGAGTTTAAGTCATAGTCAGATGGATCAACGTACTGCTAGAACGATAAATTTCTAGATACCCTTACCGGCGTTGATGAACGGGATGCTCTGTTCGATACGCTTACGTGTGAATTGGCTAATGTGATAGGCTCATGCTTCTCGGAATCTTTCAAAATATTCTAGAAAGTTACCTGGAAAGGGACCAATGTTGCAATGCAGATCTGCAAGGAAAAGAAACAAAAGCCGAGTTAAGAACACTTAAAACTTCACATGTTTCAGCTCGGCGGTCCTAGGTGGTATCTACCAAAAGTTTCTGCCCATTTCCTTTTCAGGATTCTTCCTACATCACCGAGAGATTCATGGACGACTTTCAGGAAGAAGTACTTTGCTTTTCAGGCATGGATCTTGTCTCCTGCACCCACATTTATCAGCTTGTACTGGGTCTTGAAGTTGATATACACGAAGCCGGTGTTCAACTTCGTTCCCTTTTGCACAATGAGATTGATGGACGACATATTTTCCAGATACCTAACACCGAGCTCCACGTTGAACTCATGGGCATGAGCCATCAAGGCTATCACTTGTCTAATTGAAGGAGCGGACAGTTGTGAAATCGCGATCTTTCGTCTCGCGTAGTACAAAACTAGCAACTTAGGCAAGGGTAACCAGAGGTGGCACCTTTGAAACAAGGATTCGTACAAACACACATAACCCTGGGGGCAATCACATGGTCGTTGATGCGGTTTGGGAATTACAATTGGAATCCCGTTTAAGGAAGGGTAATCTCGGACAAGAGCTCGAGTCGTCTTCTCTGAACTTTTTGTAGGTGCGAGACCTGTCAGCTCGTCATCTGAAGAAGCCCAATTGCCCTGGGGAGCTCGGTCTTCAAGAGCTATATCCATCTCGGCGACACGCAGGTCGTCACGAGAGGCTGAAGATTCGGCAACATTCATACGGGAGGTGGACATAATTTATGATAGACAAATCACCAAGCTATTCAAGTTAACCGCCGAGCTGAATATTCTAGAAAGAGAAAGAAGAGAGAAGGGAGAGTGATTCTACCTGCAAGGAAATTCTGAGATGTGGAGGTTTAGAATGAAGAATGATGGGGTATTTATACTATTGGAAAGCGGCGGTTACCAAGGCGCGTAATGATTGCCCGTGGGAATCTGTAAAGGTGTGACCTTCGAGCTTCCCCCTACGAAAACGATTCAATAAAGCCTACGAGAGCATTTAATGCACTTCAGCCGAAATGAACTTTATTTTAGAAGATCAATCGCCGATTCACGAATTCATCGCCGACCTGGGGAGACTAACTGTTGATACCAGGTATAGCACCTAGCCCAAAAGCCCATTTCGACTCAAGGCCCAACTGGACGCCGACATCAAGAGGAGAAAGGGGCTCGGAAGAGCAAGACCTAGATGGGCCGATCTGACAAGCTAGGCCTTCTAGCTCGAGGCCCATTAGGGTTAATTAATGTAATTAGGATTTTTATGCATGTATTTTCACTATAAATATTCATGTAATTATTCCTTAATGATATATGAAATTCTTCCTAGCTTTTACCCACAAGATCAAAGATTTAAACCTACTTGTTAAGTCTTGATTCAACAATATTCATAAGATAGGTAATTTATATCACCTACTATAGTTTCGTTATTTACATGTAGATATTTAATAATATAGATATGTTCTGCGTTTGGGTTTGACATTCATAAATTTTAGTTAATATTTTAAGTTATTGATATTTATTTTAAATATGATAAAATAGTTAGATTTAAAGAGATAAACACATAATCTTTATATTAATTAAGATAATAAGAATTAGCCATAAACATAAAAAAATAATACATATTAATCCATGAAATCAATATCATGGTCATGCCGGAAATTAATTTTCAGAACAAAAGAATACATAACAGCTACATCCGCTTCGATTTTTTCATGTTGAAGTCTTTGAATTTCTTCATTGACATTGAAATTTGGTTCAGTTTGGATTTTTAAAAAAATTGATAAAGCAGATTATATCTTAACTGCTTTCAATTGATTCTTGAAGAGTTCTTCTTTGCATTGTGCTTGATGCTTCATCGTTAACATGACTGCATGATATTTCATCGATTCCGTTAACTTTCTTATCCTAATTCCGATCGAATCTAGATCATCACTAGGTTCATTGGGATAACTTTGTGGATTCGGTTCATTGGATGAACTTGGTGGAATCAGTTCATTTGGTGAAGTTGGTTGAATCGGTTCATTTGTGGAAATGGTATTGCTCGGATTCATTTTGAAATAGGATAGATAGAAGAAGATAGATGTTTTGGTTTAGTTTTTTTTGTGATATTGTGTTGTTGTTTTAGATGTAGATGAAATTGTTATTTATAGTGGTAAATTATAATTTATGATGTAAAATGTAGTTGTTGTGATATGTCAAATCTATTTAGTGATGTTAAATGTGGAAGTTGGTTGTTTGTGTTTGTTGGTATAAGTCGAATCGGTTTTATATAATATATGCATTTGTTATTTTATTTTTAAAATTATATGTATTTCATTTTTGCATTATACTAATTTAGTATAGTTAAAATTAATTTGTAATTTATTTAGTTTAAGTTTATTTCGTTTATTGTTATCATATGTTAATTTTTGTAAAATATATATAAAATAGAAATTATAGAAAGTAACCTTATTTAATTTTGTTCTGATTAATTAGTTGTGATCTTAATTTTATTATTTTATATATATTTGTTGTGATATGTCAAATATGTTTATATATATGAGATTGTGTTTTTAAAATTTTTAAACAAACAATTAATTAGTTGGTTGTGGTTATATGTTAAATCACTTATTTATAATATATGTATATAAAATTTTTGTACAAATTTCCTTTATTTGTTATTTAATTTATTATAACTAAATATATAATTGTATGTCATATAAGTTTATTTTTTATTTTGTTTAACATTAATATTTATACATTAAAAAATCAAAATGATAGAAACTAACTTTATTTAATTTGTTTCGGATGAATTTGTTGGGATCTTAATTCTATAACCTTGAAAACGCATATTCCATCTTACACGGGATAATAATTAAAAAATATTAGTTTTCGATTCAATAATTATTTAATGTATTTAATTTAGATGGGATTAAGAAAATACAATTTCGGCTTTATTATAAATTAGTGTGGTATATTATGTATATATATATATCTTTTATTTAATATAAAAATTATAAGTTTTGGTTTAACTAAAAATATACAATTTTTAAAAAAAATTCAGAATGAAGGATAATTTACCTGATATATTAATCGTGATTTGATAAATCTTCATATGATATCCTGATGAAATTAATAATAATATTATAAATGTGTTAAATTGAAAATATAAATGTATAACAAGAATTAATCTTACCGTATTTGGATTTATAATTTCTTCATATTTTATCTCAACTTTTATTTTCAAATGTTGTTTATATTTCCGAATCTCGTATTTTAAATTTTCTTAAAAAGTTAGATCGAGAACAAAATTATTAGATCTATATTATCTATACTTAAAATATGAATACCTTGATTATGTTTTTCTTTTTGTTTTCCATAAACTCACGATTTTGGTTAAAATATCACATGCATACAAAACAAAATGCTTATATTAGAAATCTATAGGTAACAATCACATATCTGATTAAAGAATGAGTAAAAACTATCCGATATTACCTTATTTTCGGTGTTTTTATGTTCATGTCCTCCAAATTTGTAGATCCAGGTTTGATTCAACTGGAAATATCAGAAGAAAAAATGATATAAAAATTAAAATATGAGAGTTTATATTATAAATCGATTTAAAATTATAAAATCGGATGAGATCTTACCTTATATTGCTTTAATCCTTTAATCTTCTATGTATATAAAATAAACTCCTTATTTTATTCTTCGAAAGAAAGAAAAACGATTTGGTGGTTTCAGCGAATATGGAAACCGAGAGACCGAGAGAAGAAACAACAGATTTTTTTTTTTTTGGCAAATGTTTTGTCTGTTTACGACATCAAGATTTTTCGGGTTAGGTCAAATTCAATATTACTGGGCCAAACTGAACTTTCGATTAATAACAAATAAGAAATTTCTAATCCACATTATAAATATAGTTTTGGGCTTATCAACCCATTTTTGGTCCAAAATCGATTAGATTTAATTTTTTGTGTTATTGTTTGTTGATTTATTTTAGAAAAATCTAATTTAAGTTATTGTTTGTTAATTTATTTTCAAAAACAAAAATAACTATAATAATATAACTAAAACATTTTTTACTTAATTTTAAGTAAAAATAAAACCAAACATACTAATATATGTATTGACTATATAATATCTAGAAAATTAATAATATAACATTGAAATAAAAAAACAGATTATATAATTAAATGATCTCAAAAAAAAATAAATCAAAAGTAAAATATGATAGTTTAGAACTTTTAGCTTTATAAATTCAAACAAACAGTTTAATGATAATATTTTAGATATATTTAAAAGTAATATATACTCTAAATAACAAAATATAACTTATATGGTAATCTTATCACTCTAAATTTTAGCAATCTAAATGTAAACTTATTTTGAATTATAATATTTTAAATCACAAAAAGTTTTAAATATTTAAATTTTATAAAATAATCAAAAATTTTAAAGTTTTAAGGTTTTAAATAACAACAAAATAATAAATGAAAGACAAATTTAATAACTTGATATATCAAAATATAATATTAATAACATTTTTTTAGTTATACTAGCAAGATTATAATAAAAAATAATTATTTTTCCCGCGCGGGTCACTACCTAGTACTCTTTAAATAAAATCAAGTAATTTATGAATCACATTATGTACTTAAACCAAACCAAATAACTAGTGAATGAATCTTCATTTTTAACTAATATTGTAAAATATGGTTTTTTCTTGTGCTCTAATAGCTTGATATCCTTTAAACCAAACCAAATAATTTCTTTACTAAATTATGTATTTAAACCAAACCAAATAATCATTGCACAATTTTTAAAGGTGGACTCTTTAAACCAAATCAAATAATTTCTTTCACTAATATTGTAAGGTTTTTGTTTACTTGTGCATTAATAGTTTAACATGTGTCCACCTTTAAACCGAACCAAATAATTTATGAACCACATTATGTATTTAAACCAAACCAAATAACCAATGCACAATTTTTAAAAATGGACTCTTTAAACAAAATCAAATAATTTATGAACCATATTATGTATTTAAACCAAACCGTGAATAATTTATAAAGATAGATTTTACATTGGAGTATATGGAAACAAAAATAACAATAATCTTGACTAATATTGTAAGGGTTTTTTTTTGTAAACTCTCCCAAATATGACACATGTCTACCCTTTAAACCAAACCAAATTTACCACAAATCACATCAGGTACTAAAAACCAATTCAAATAATCCATTAACCACATCTCTAAAATAATAACATCGGTTTATTTTATATATTTTTCAGACTGCCATAACATCCGTTCAAAAAATAATAATAATAAAAAATATTAAAAAATATATTCCACATTGGAGTATTTAGAAACAAAATTATTAATAATCTAAAATAATATTGTAAGTTTTTTTGTAGACTCTCCCAAATGCTGACACGTGTCCACCCTTTAAACCAAACCAAATTCACCATAAATCATATCAGATACGCAAACCAAGTCAAATAATCCATTAACCACAACCACAATACTTGTAATTTTTAACTGTGTGCTTTACAACATTAAAATAATAGCATCCATTTAATTATTTTTTCTAACACTTTTCTTTTTAACACAACATCCGTTTTTTAAAAAAATATTATCCATTTAGCGTAATTAACGCCTATAATAAAAAAAGAAAGAAATTTTAAAAAAGAGAATCAAAGATTCATTGGTGTTTCATTCTCGAATCAAACAGCCACATGCCCATGTATTTAAATCATAAACCAATAATATTACACTTAACCGTAAATGCCTTAAACTGATTTCAATGCCCATTACATCTCACTTCGTCATATTCTCATTTCATCGCTTTTGTAATTATTACATCATAAATAAGATAAAACAAAATATGAAAATAGCATGGGATAACCTCTGGAAACATACTATTTTCTCAATCAACATATTTTTATCTAATAAAGTAAATTTTTTTTCATACTTAAACATCAAAAAAGTGATAAATGACTAACTTTTATAAACTTGTATATTTATTCGAGCATCTAAAGCTACTACACTTATATTAAATATATCAAACTATAAATATTCAAATACATATTCTTTGTAGTTTTTCTTTCTCTATTATTTACCATCATTTAATATTAAAATGTAAATAAAAGTAGATTATAACAAGGTACAATTTTGTGTTTTTATTATAATATTAATTGTTAACTATATTTTAAAAGATAAAAATATCTATGTAAAAATTCAAAAAGATTTAGAACACAAAATGAATACAAAAATAAATCCAATAAACCAAAACGGAACTTGGAATGAAACAAAATTTAAGTTGAATATAAAAGACGTTGTGGTTCCTTTTTTGTCAAACCAAATTCCATTCAATAATAGCAATAAACAGAGTTTAAGAAACAAAGGAGCCAGAGTTCAAAAGAGATTGCTTGGCTACTTTGTCTGTTACTTCATTCGCATATCGCAATACATAAACAAAGGAGATAGAATGAAATTCAAATACCAAGAATCAAATTTCACTTAGGATATTATGAAGAGAAACAATGTTCCTATGCGAGTTCATAGTATCGAGTACCGTCATCGAATTAGACAAGAGGATGACTTCTCTTCGATTGAGTTCCAAAGCATTCCTCATAGCTTTCTTCAATGCTTGAGCTTCAGCCACTAAGCATAATGGTAATAACCCTCCAAAATATGTGTGAGGTTCATAGGGTGCTTCGTGGATATCCATCTAAAGCCGCTAGCACGAGAGGTTGGAGACCACGCCGCATCTACAAAGCAATAGTGACCTGCAGGGAGACAAGGCAATGTCCAATGATTGTGAATAGGACTAGTAACTTTCACAATGATCTTAGATTGTGCTTTTTTCCAATCTTTTGTGTCCGTTATGGCTTTGGTGAGAATCTCCATCTCTGAATAATTTCTCTACGAAAAGACAAGATTGTTTTTTGCAATCCATAAATTCTAGCATATCCATGAGAATAAGTGAGCCTGGGAGATTCCGACTAGTGGGAGACTTTTCAGCTTACGGGCTGTTATCAAAAGATGAACTAGAGAGGAGTCATGATTGATGACAAGCTCATTGATAAGAGATAGCTGCCAGACATGCATCGAAAATAGACAATGAAAGAGGATATGATTGATCGACTAAGGAATTTTACAACTGCTGCAATTTAACGATTTTAGGAATCCTCTAGTCGCTAACTGGGTGCAAATATGAAGGGCTCTAGCGATCTCCTTCCTGCGAAACGATTTGATTTTAGGACTAGTCTTGATTTTCCATAAGTTTTGTTGCCATTTGAATTGTAATTGTTGTGTTGGTAATTCTCTTGTTGTTAAGATACCATACCCGGTTCTAGTATAATAAACACCATATTTTACTGGTAGCCAAACCTTTTTATCCTCACATCTAGAGGAATCATTAGGAAGCAGTTTGATGAAATCCTCATATTGAGGAATAGTATTTTTGATTGTTGTCCAATTCCATGATTTAGAGACTGGATCAAGCAAGTCGATCACTAGCATATATTTTTTTTGGGTGGAGGAGGACAAATTGGAGTAATGACTTCCACCAGTGATAACCATGGATCGTACCAAAGTCTAACTCGAGATCCATCTACAATTACCCAGCTTAAGCCTTTCTTAAGTACCTCCTTGCCAGCCAATATGATTCTCCACCCATGAGAGCTATGATAGGGTGGCTTGGCTTGAAGGAAATCAGACGGAGCACTATACTTTGATAGTAAGATCTGAGAGAGAAGAGAATCGGTGTTAGATAGGATTCACCAACTAATTTTGCAAGTAGGGAGTCATTGAACAACTCAATATCTCTGAAGCCGAGTCTTCCCGCATTTTTAGGGATAACTAGCTTTTTCCAAGAGACCCAACATATGTTCTTCTTGTTTGCATTTGAGTCCCACCAAAATCTAGTGAGTAATGCTTGAATCTTTTTGCTGGATAACAATGGGTAGCTTAAACAGGACATCGTGAACGCCGACATTGCCATAAGCACTGATTTGAGAATGATTTGCTTGCTTGTCGGGGATAGAAATCTCGAAGTCCAACTATGAGCCTTTTGCCTAATCTTATCAATTATTTCATTGAAAAAGTCTGATTTCCTTAGCCCGAAGTTATCATGAACTCCAAGGTATTTTCCGGATCCCCCTCTCTAGAGATTCTTAGTATTTTTTGGACAAGACACCTACGCTCTTGTGGAACCTTCTTGGCAAAGGTAATTGAAGATTTGGAAAAATTAATAATTTGACTCGACGCCTTTGAGTATATAGTTAGAATCAAGGCTAATTAGGATCAACCGTTCTTGTTGGCTTTGGTGAAAAAAATTGTATTATTGGTGAACAATAAGTGATTGACACTCAGACCATTGTTCAAGACTCTAACTTCTGGTAATATGCCCGGTGTCTGAGCTTTCCTACACATGCTTGATAGGACTTCCGAGCAAAGAATAAAGAGACACATGAATAGGGGATCTCCTTGACGGAGTCCTCTAGTTGGAGAAACCCACCCTCTAGGAACTCTGTTAATAAGGAAGGAGTAAGAGACTGGGGAAACACACTCCATGATCCAGTTGATCCATACTTGATGGAAACCCATACGATCAAGAACATTTATGAGGAAGCTCTATTCAATCATGTCGTAAACCTTGCTCATATCCGCATCCGTTTTCACTTCCATGGCTCCTCTAATTGAGGTTGTAGAACAACGAAAAAAGTGTAAGAGCAAAAGTGAATTGACATTATTTGATGACAGTAAAAGAGATATGAGGTCATGTTATAGTCAAATACATTAATATTTCAACTACTCGTCTATATTGTTTATGCATTCTCTGGCTTATCTCCTGTTGAAGTAGATAATTTGTTGCTTGGATCCATATGAACTGAAGAAGGTCAACAGTTTAACAAACCTGTATCAACCAAAATTTTAGAACATATTTGCGTTGGCAGACAAAAATCCGTTTAGAAGATCTTGCAAGCTCCAAGCAAATAAAATATTTTGGTTCTCCAAGATTTCATAACTTGAAATGATTCAATAGCTGAGAAACAAAAGCAGTCACATCTTCCCATGAACTACTAATATCCAATATATCATCCACAAACACTAAAGCTATTGTGAATTCTGTATTTGTAACTTTTAAAAACAGTGTATGATCACCATTGATTTTTTGGAACCCCACATATTGTAGTGTTACGGAAAATTAGAGAAACCACTGAGATGTCTATGATAAACCATAAATTTTCTTCTTGAATTTAAGAAAAACAATAATAGGAAATGAGTCCCCCTTTCTTAAAGCATACCCTGGAGACAAATCTAAATCTATGTATATCTCTCAGGAAAGATCTCCACTCAAAAAGAAATTAGAAGTTTCAATTGATGTAAGAACCATTTATGCTTTAAATCTAAAGCTAAGAATATCTTTACAATGACCATCTTTGCAATCAAAGAAAATGTGTCAACAAGTTAATAACTTGAGTTATTTTTTGAAACTACCATATTCTCTAACATGTTTATGAAAAATACCATAAATTGGTCAACTGTGGCATATACCACAATGAGGTGAGTTTGTGGTAGAGATAAATGACGAAACTACCCTCCAAAAGGGATTATGGCACCAAAGTGTGTTGAACAAGCATTAAATGCTAATTAAGAGCATTAAATGCTAATTAAGAGCATTAAATGCTAAGTTGTAGTGATGGCCTTTATCCAACATGTAATGGTTGGAACCGATGGATAAATCAATGCCATATTCCACTAATTAATATGGCATATGATCTTTATCTTCCTTGTTGGAGCATTAACGAAAAGAGCATAAGGTGACTGGTAAACTTTATCTATTATGTATGTCTTTTTATTGTTATTTATTGTTCAAAAATTCAATGAATGCACTTGTGTTGGTAAATTTATTAGATTATGGTAGTTACATGGACATGATAAGTATGTATTGTCTAGTTTATCTACGTGGATATCGGGGACATGATAAGTATGTACCATCAAGCCAAATGATGGACATGATAAGTATGTACCGTCTAGTTTGTCTATGTGTATGTCGGGGGAATGTGCAAATGGAGGAAATAACCCTATAATATAAGAGTTCGTAACAAGGTATGAGAACAAGAAATACCTAGAAACAATGGACATGTTAGATTGTGTATATAGAAGTGGACATAAATCAATCGATATTGAAGACGATCCAGGTGGACAGACACTCTCAAAAATAGGAACTGAACAAATAGGTGGACTAGCTATCATGGCGCTGGTAGAAGAAAACACGGTATATGGACATTCTCGAGATATAACTGGATCGATGGACAATATGAAGAT
Source organism: Iberis pinnata (assembly GCA_900406425.1). Taxonomy (NCBI): domain Eukaryota; kingdom Viridiplantae; phylum Streptophyta; class Magnoliopsida; order Brassicales; family Brassicaceae; genus Iberis; species Iberis pinnata. The sequence continues at coordinate 27,609 of OVBE01000930.1, forward strand.
CGTAGTAGACTGCAAAAATGTGTAAGTCGTATGGAATAGACGGGTTAGTAATGATCATAGTTGGTGAGTGGGAGTGCTTAGATACTGGATGTTGATTTGCAGCATGGTGGACTTAATGACAGTGAGTGATTGACTTATGAAAAAGTAAACGAAGAAGAACAAGTTGGCAATAATTTGGAGAGTGTGGGTCGGCACGATTATGTGGTTGTACGGAGTGGACAAGAAATATAAATGCATGTTGGGAGACAACATATTGAATGTGGTGACAACGTCATTTATCCACAAATGGACATGGGGACGTTGGTAGCACAAGTGGTGGACAATGTGTTTTGGAAGAACCAGAGATGTTGTTTCATGTATTTTGGTTTCAAATAGCTTAAATATTTTGATGTATTTTTGGGTTTTGATGCATGCAAAACAATGTATTGCATCCTTTTTATAATGTTACGTATTCATCTTTACAAAAATGCATGTTAGTGGACAAAACAAACTGTTACTCAGATGTTTGGCTTGTTCTTGTTGATTATGTCCACCTACATGTAGTGGACAATACGATGCATTTGTCCACGTGCACAACAGAATGAATAAGACTGATATGATACATGATAATATGTGAGTTTATCAAGTCCACATACAGTTAGTTGAAAATATGATGAATTTGTCTACCCATCAAACATTGATAAAATTGATATTATGGATATTGGTATGGGAGTCTACTATGTCCACATATACTCAGTTGACTATATGGATCACATGGTTTACCAGCCTAAAAATGAATAAGACTAAGATGACTGAAATTAATAATGGAGTTTTTTGTCACATAAAGTGACTAGAAAATACAATGCATTAGTCAATCAGACCAATATTGATAAGATAGATATGGTGGAAATTAATATTGGATGTTATTATGTTTACATACCGACAGTGGATGATGTGCAATATTTTCTACCAAAAAAAAAAGACTAAAATGATATATGGTGAATGTGGGAGTTGCTAAAGTCCACATTCGATTTGTGGTCCATATGATGCATTTTAGTTGTTTCAATATCGTCCACAGGAACTTCGGTGGACATAACCTCAACCTGAACAAATCATTATAATGACAATGAGTAAATGTATCAACGAAAAAAAATCAATAAGACAACACTATATTGCATATGTCCACTGATTAACTTACGTTATCAGTTTTCTGTTTTGTTGTTTCAAATTTGTCTCTGATACCTTCTGTGGACATATCCCTAACCTGCATAATTTGGTGTGGTGCTGGAAATAAAAACCATAAGTCGTATTTGTTGGCGGTTACGAGGGATATACACAACATCTGGTGGATAAGTTTACTATAAAATGCTGCCTTCCGGACTGAAATTTTCAACAGTGGACCAAATACGGAAGCCTTCAAGTAGTTTAGGTCCGATATGTCTTCCAGTTCCTCAACAATGTTAAGAAGAAACTCTGGCTTCGAATAACAATTGATACGACCATCCGGATGATATCGGTCACACGCATATAACCTAGGAGGAAGGCGTGAAGAATCAAACCTCAATTCTTGCGACTGGTGGACAAATTCATCGGGTCTTGAAGATGACATGCGTGGAGGCGGTTCTGCGGATTCGGCGTTGACGGAACTTTCGCCGTTGAAGCTGTTTCTCAGGCCATCAGTTGTTTATCCTTTAACTTTATAGATGACCAAACTCTTTTATTGATGACATCAATAACGAATGGAGACAAATTTTTATGCAAGAAAAAAATCAATAGAATTTTAGATGGAGTAAATTTAGGAGTTAGAGTTTGTCATATTACTGTTTCCACTATAATAAGAAAGAAATCAGAGATAAAAATTTAGAAGTTATAGTGATAAGTGGATTACAGAGAGATAGAGATGAAACTTGCTTTTTCGTTTATTTTAATATTTGGAAAAGTAAATAAAAAATTGTAGTATCAGTTTGTGTCAGAGGGGCTTAAGTGTATTTCTCATATGTTGATTATGGTATTTTTCATAAGATATATGCAATATGGTATTTCATGTAAGTTGACTAAAAAATATGGCATTGCTCATAATTTTTTCTAATAACTTATTATTGAATGTACCCTTAGCAACTAACCACGTCTTGTACCTTTTTAATGTATCATATACATTCAACTGCAACTTAAACCCCATTTATAACATATTTTTTCTTTTCTCTTTGGTAAAGGTTGAATTTCATATCCATTGCATGACGCCACTTTCTGGATATTTTAGCCACGCAAAAATTATGTGATTGATGAATAAAAATTTGAGAGTTAATGAAAGTAAAATGAGAAGGAAAAAAGTTATCATAAGATAAGTAAACAGATCTGAGATATAAGAAAAAATATAATGGCACATATAATCCTGCAAATAAAAAAGCTTTTTTTTTTTAGTTAGAAGATAAGGAATAAAATGTATCATCAAGAGTAATTGATGCCGAAGATATTCTGATTTGGGATTTTTCAAGGTTAGAAAATAAAGTTGTTGTCGTATCATAAAGAGGAGAAACAATTTTTTATTTTAATAAAAGAGTACATGTTTTGAAATAGAGATGTTAAGGGCAAGATTATTGGTAGAACCCAAATGAAGGTTTTTTAGATTAGTTTATTAATTTAGGGATAACATCACTGAGCCCCCCCCCCCCCCCCCCCCCNATTCCCCATGTACTATCCAACTACTTATAATTTCACTTACACTTTTCGTTTAAACCTAAATCCACCTAAAAAATTAATTAACTAAACAAAGTGATTTGACACTAAAATTGCGATTGGACACTAACCCGAGTTTAATTAACATAACCTAAACCATAATTTAAACCATAATTTAAACCAAATTTAAACACATCATCAACATATTATCGATTCAGAATTGGGGAAAATTAGAGAAATTAGGGTTCTGAGTGAGGTGAAATTAGGATCGAGTTTCTCTGAGATTGCATGTCCGATGATGAATCAAGAGCAGCTTCTAGTTGTTGCGAATCCAGAAAGAGATGTCGAAGAAGAAGAAGAGGAGGAGGAGCATGAGTTGCTTCTACTCGAATGCAGTGAAGAAATGTTTTCAGGTAAGTGCAAAAACAAGAAAGTGAGTGAAGATGAAATTGATGATATTCCTAATAGGTTCGAGTATGAAATAAAGCAGGCTGTTAAAGGATTTATGGATGAGGAACCTACAAATCCTAATGCTATTCCGAATTCTGAGGATGATGATGGATTTAGATCATACTGGAGAGATGTAGATGGAGTTGATGCTAAGCTTGAATTAGGGTATACTTTCTTCACTGGTTATGATTTTAAAGATGTTGTACTTGATTATGCATTGAAGACAGGAAATAACATCAAACAATCAAGGTGGGACAAGCTGAAACTGAGATGTGAATGTGCTTTAAAAGATTGCAAATGGCGTGTGTACTACTCTTATGATAGGAATAGACAACTGTGGGTGATCAAGACAAGAACTTACTTACATAGATGCACACCTAATGGCAAATGTGAGATGTTAAAGAGTCCACTAATAGCAAGATTGTTCATGGATAAACTAAGGCTGAATGATGAGATAATGCCAGAGAGAATCCAGAATGATATTAAAGAGAGATGGAACATAGTGAGTTCAAGAAATCAATGTCAAAGAGGTAGGACTTTGGCTCTGAAGTGGTTGTTGAAAGAGTATGAAGAACAATTGGTTCATCTTAGAGGTTATGTCACTGAAATAAAAAAAAAACTCTAACCCTGGTTCAACAGCCATAGTTGAGACAGTTTCCAATGGAACAGGGGAGGATCTTTTTAACAGATTCTATGTCTGTTTTGAGAAAATCAGAACTAGTTGGAGAGGCTACTGTAGACTTATTATAGGTCTAGATGGTACGTTTCTGAAAGTGGCAACTAAAGGAGTGTTTTTGGCTGCTGTTGGGCATGATGGGAATAACCAAATCTATCCTATTGCCTGGGCAGTGTGTCAAACTGAAAATGCTGACAATTGGTTATGGTTTTTCAAGCAACTGAAGAGTGATTTGAAGCTTGGAGATGGAAGGAGATTCGTGATTACATCTGACAGCTCAAATGTATATACATTTTGTGTTTTTAGATATGATAAAACATGAGTGATAAATCCTGATTTCCTGATTTTCATTTTATGTAGGGAATCATAAGTGCATTACAAACATATCTACCTCTAGTTGAGCATAGGAGATGTGTTAAACACATCGTGGATAATTTGAAGAAAAAGCATGGAAATAAGGACATGCTGAAGCCTATGGTTTGGGGTATTGCTTGGAGTTACAGTAAAGATGAATTTTCAAGAAGATTGAGGAGATTAAGGGATTACAACATGTCCTTATATGAAGATGTCATGAAACAAAATCCTCAGACATGGAGTAGAGCTTTTTTCATAATTGGAAGTTGCTGTGAAGATGTTGACAACAATCCTACAGAGTCATTCAATGCTTCTATTACCAAAGCAAGAGCTAAAGCACTAGTCCCTATGCTGGAAACTATAAGAAGACCTGCAATGCAGAGAATTGGTAAGAGGAACAAGAAATCACAAAGGCATCAAGGATTATTTACTAAATATGTGAAAGACTGTCTTGTACTGATGAAGGATGATGCTGATAAATGCACAACCCTCACTGCATATGTGGGACAATTTGAGGTAATTCTAAAAGGTGACTCACATCATGTAAATTTAAATAAAAACACTTGCACATGCTGCAAATATCAGATCACAGGAATACCTTGTGAGCATGCGTATGGAGCTATATTAGATCAAGGTCTGGATTTGGATAAGTTTGTATCTTCTGCTTTCTCATCAGATCTTTGGAAATATCTATATGAAACTCCAATTGTTCCAATGATAGGTCCTAGGTCTTGGATGACTGGTAACTACACCTTGATGAGAGCTCCTCCTGCACCTGTTCTACCTGGCAGAAAAAGGAAACCTAAGAAGTCTACATATGAAAGAAAAAAGAGCAAAACAGAGTCACCTAAAAAGAAGACAAAGCAAGAGGCTGAAGGGACAATTTCAATAGGAAGAATTAGACGTACCATGCATTGCAGATCTTGTGGTGATGCTTCACACAATGCAGAGGTTATTCTAAATACCCAAGGAAGAAGCAGAAGGCTGCAACATCTGAACATGTTGGTTCTACAACCACAAGTCAAGCCCAAAGAGTTGATGAACCTGTTGGTGATATTGTCCACCTCTCTCAAGCAACACAAGCAAGCAGGGTTTAAGGATGTGAATGAATGGGTAGTTTTTTGTTTAAGTGAATGAACATGGTAGGTGTTCTCGGCTAACTATGATGTTTATGGATGGTTTTTGGTTTAAGTGTCTTTGGATAGTTTGTAAAGATGTGTTTGAAAATGCTGGTTTTTGTTTAAGTGTCTATGGATAGTTTCTAGTAAAGATGTGAATGAAAAGGCAGGTTTTTGTTTGTTTATTATGTTCTGGTAAAGTGTCTCTGGTTTTGGTCCTTTTCATTGTCTTGGTAACATGTGTTTGTTGCTTTTGATTGTGTTGGTAACATAAAACAATAAGATAAACATAGCCTTTATGAATACCAATGCATAAACAACATAAGTTGAGTCTCGAGCAATACACAAGAATTGTTTAACAACAACTTAAACCATTATCTTATATGAAGACAAAAGTGACAAAACAAATTGTCAATCACATAACCAAACAATCGTCACATGGCCAAGTACATCACCATCATGACAACATCAAATGAGACAGCAACAAAAACACACCGACTTATGTCTAGAACCAAGCCCTAAACGCCATTGCCATTGCACCAACAAACAATATGCAGGTTCCAATCTGCTTCATATTCATTTTACCATATGCATTGCTCAGTTCATCTAATACCTTCATCTTCTCGACCCAATCATCTTCAATTTTCTTCACCACATTTTCAAGCTTACTCAAGTCCTCTGTTATCTTATTCTTCAATTCTTGAACATCTTCTGCTATTTTCCTACATTTTCCATCAACCAATCCAAGCTCTACAAGAAATGATTCATCCACCCACTTGAACAAATGATATTCACTTTTCCTCTACACACATTAGAAAATTACAATGCTTTCAATTGGTTTTTAAATCTAATTAGACAAACCTGCTCTATTACTGTAAACGAAAATTACTGTGCTTTCAATTGAAGAAAATGGGAGATGAGACAAACCTGCAAACCTAACTCGCATCTGTAGAAGCAACAATACGGGTTTTCTTCTGTCTTAGAGACAAAGGTCACCAATTTCTCACCACACCAGCAACTATTTGGAATCCCTATAACTCTCCTTCTCACAATTTGTCGACTCGAGCTAGAGGATGAATTAGACATGTTTCAATACAGAACGATATCGCCTACCTACGAGAAAAGATTTCAAAGGAAGGCAACACTCGATTTCACCTCGAAATCTCCTAATTCCCAAACCCTAGTTCTTCTGTTCTTCCCCAAATCGATTTGTGAATCGATATATATGTCGACATAAACTTAAATCTCGGTTAGTTAGTGGTTTTTAAATCTAATTAGGATCGGTTAAAGAGTACTAACGCAATTCTTAATCGCGTTTTTAATCTTAAATCGCTTAATTAGTCTAATTAATTTATCAGGTGTTTCTAGGTTCAATCGAGGAGTTTGGGTGAAATGTGCATTAGCTATGTTAGTATATGTGAACTTATAAGTAGTTGGATAGTACATGGGGAATGAGATTGTATGGATATAGTAGGGGGGGCTCAGTGATGTTCTCCCATTAATTTATTAAGAATTTGAGAAAAATTAAGAAACTTCACTTGTTTTAGGGGATTAATGGTAGAACCAAGTGGTGGATCTTTAGAATAAAATAATATAATTTTTGTAATTATAATTTTTAATTGAAAATATTTGAACATAGATTTTATGAAACTAACTAGTTAATACATTAATATTTGAACATAAAACCATAAATCGATATAGAACTGAAAATTTTAGGTATTTTTGGTATTTCGGGTCTGAAATACCTGAAACCGACATAGAACCAAATATTATAAAAGTATTGATTGGGTATTCGAGTTTAAGATCTAAAGAACCGGAACCGAACCGAATACCCGAAAGCCCAGCCCTACACAAAATCATGAATTAAAAAAGTGGAACAGAACCGACCCGGAACCAACAAGAACCGAACCGAATATTAGAAAAGTATCAATTGAGTATTTGAATTTAGAATACGAAGAACCGCAACTGGACCGAATACCCAAAAACCAAGGCCTAGAAAAAATTATGGAAAAAACAACTAAACAAAAACACTCTAACAAAAAAAAAAACTTAGGCATGCCAATAACAAACCGCCACGTGGCAGTTCTCAACCTAACCTGTTTTTTTTTTCTTCATTTAATTTTTGAGCCAATTAAAACACGTCACGTGGCGTACCCAAAGAGGTTTGTATACTTCTTAATAAAGATACAAATCCAAAGGTTTGGATACCAAGCTTTTTAAATTAATATTTTGGATCCAAAATCTCCAAAAATTCATTTTGAATACTCCAATAATCTTGTTCTAATAGTCTCTAAGCGAAGAAACTTATTTTTTTGTCACATTCATTTTTTTTTTAATTATAAGAAACCCACTCAATAACTCATACTCTAATAAAGAGAGAAATTACATTGGCATAACAAATAATTAAATTTATTCTCTGATCTAATAACAAAATAGTATAGGTGGCAACCATTAAACCACTATCTTGTTAAATTTGTATCTTTTTGTAGTTCTATTTTTTTTTTTTTTTTAAAGAATGTGTAAAGATTTTTGTGTGGAAGAAAATAACACGTGTACCGAGAAAGGATCGAGAAGGCATAATAAAAGGTATAAACGAGGAAGAATGTGCGTCACTCCTTTGATAGAAAGGTCAGAAAACTAAACCGGCGATGGAAACTATCGATTAACGTATGGGTCTTTTGTTGACCCACCACCCTTTTGATTTTTCATTTGTTTTCACTTCGCTTAAAACCCCCAAAATCTCCAGATTCTCTCTCACACTTTTCCTTGTTCTCCAAGCCAGATCTCTCTTCATAACGCTCTCTCCTTCTCTGCCTCTTCAACCATTCGTGTTCCTCTTTTTCCCATGGCGAAGATTGAGCAAAGGCCGAAGACGAAGATCGTGTGTACGCTCGGTCCTGCTTCCAGATCCATTCCTATGGTTGAGAAGCTTCTCAAGGCGGGTATGAACGTCGCTCGTTTTAACTTTTCCCATGGATCTCATGAGTATCACCAACAGACTCTCGATAATCTTCGTCAAGCTATGCTCAATACTGGCATCCTCTGTGCCGTCATGCTTGATACTAAGGTTAATCCATCCTTCACTCGCTTACATACTTCCGCGTGTACTGATTCTGCATTTGTGTTCCAATTCCATCTTCCTTGGCCCGGATTCGACTGTGATCCTTAATTCTAGGGTTTGCCTGATTGGTTTATTCCACTGTTTGATCTGCAACAACTCTGTCGTGTCTATATATTTGGCATTGATTAATTAATGGTTTCTACTTGTTTATGCCAAATCCTTTGATACTATTTTTATTTAATTCTCGTGGGGTTTTACTTTCTTATTGATTTATGAATTCATATCTGTAAGACTCTGGTTCCACTTTAAAACTCGAGCAAGGTGTTTAAATTATTTTTATCTGCTCGGTAGATATCTTTATTGTGTATGCAAAGGTCACACCTGCTTCATGTTTGTTTAGAAGTCCACAATTTAAGAAACAAGAGACTCTTCAGGAAAAGTTAGTGTTGATCGAAGATGTTCTTGAATTGTTCTCTCTTTTATGTGATTATAGTTTCTTGGCCAGAGAATGTAACTATGGTGTGAAATTCCAGTGAATACTCTTAACTTGATTGTTGATTCAGTACAAGATCTCTTGTATTAACTTCGTTCTTGTGCATGTGTAATTGACTGAATTTGGTATTCTGATTATACTAACAAACAGTTTTGTATTTTAGGGTCCAGAAATTAGGACTGGGTTCTTGAAAGATGGGAAACCAATCCAGTTGAAACAAGGCCAAGAGATCACCATTTCAACTGACTATGACTTGAAGGGTGACGAGAACACTATCTGCATGAGCTACAAAAAGTTGGCTGTAGATGTGAACCCAGGAATGGTCATACTCTGTGCTGATGGTACCATCTCGTTACTGGTCCTCTCTTGTGACAGGGAAAACGGTACAGTCCGTTGCCGTTGTGAGAACACAGCTATGCTTGGTGAGAGAAAGAACGTCAATCTCCCAGGTGTAGTTGTGGATCTCCCAACACTAACTGATAAAGACAAAGAAGACATCATGAAATGGGGAGTTCCAAATGATATCGACATGATCGCTCTTTCTTTTGTCAGAAAAGGTTCAGATTTGGTTCAGGTCCGGAAACTACTGGGGAAGCACGCAAAAAACATTCTTCTCATGTCAAAGGTAAACGCTTCTGTTGATCCGTTCTGATTGAAATTGTAGAATCAAATTTCTAGGTTGTGACAGATTTGCGTTATTGTTGGATTAGGTTGAGAACCAGGAAGGTGTGGCAAATTTTGATGATATTTTGACAAATTCCGATGCATTTATGATTGCAAGAGGAGATCTTGGTATGGAAATCCCCATCGAGAAGATCTTCTTAGCTCAGAAAGTGATGATCTACAAGTGCAACATCCAAGGCAAACCTGTGGTCACAGCGACTCAGATGCTTGAGTCCATGATCAAGTCTCCTCGACCCACAAGAGCCGAAGCAACAGACGTAGCAAATGCTGTTCTCGATGGCACAGACTGCGTCATGCTCAGCGGTGAAACTGCAGCTGGTGCGTACCCTGAGCTAGCTGTCCGTACGATGGCAAAGATATGTGTTGAAGCTGAGAGCACACTCGACTATGGAGACGTGTTTAAGAGGATAATGAGGTACTGTCCAGTTCCAATGAGCCCGCTGGAGTCACTTGCGTCCTCTGCCGTGAGAACAGCTAACTCAGCTAGAGCCACTCTGATCATGGTTTTAACGAGGGGAGGAAGCACAGCGAGACTTGTGGCTAAGTATAGACCAGGGATGCCTATATTGTCAGTTGTTGTCCCGGAGATCAAAACTGATTTCTTCGACTGGTCATGCAGCGAGGAGGCACCAGCGAGACACAGCCTAATCTTCAGAGGTCTGATCCCAGTGCTGTACGCGGGGTCAGCTAGAGCGTCGCACGATGAATCAACAGAAGAAGCAATTGAGTTTGCGAGTCAGTACGGGAAAGAGAAAGAGCTGTGCAAGAGTGGGGACTCGGTTATTGCTCTACTCCGAGTTGGTAATGCTTCTGTTATCAAGATCTTGACAGTCAAGTGAAGTGATGATTCTTTTTGGCATTTTACGAATGGGATTAAATTCTTGAGATAGAAAACTCTATGTTTACTTTTTTTGATAAATACTACACGTATTTCATATTTTTATTAAAAATTATTATTATTGAAAACAATTAGTAAAAGACAGCGCATGAAGTCAATAAAGAGACAGGGCATTCCGACATTGAATTAATCTTATCTTTCGTTTTCGTAAAGAGATTTCGTTTTTACAAGATTGAACCATCATCGCCCACACAATATTCATCCGACAAAAAAGTAATCATTCGCACTATTTTGTAACAATGCATCATTTATATTTGGGCTTCAACTTAAATTCTTTTCTAATCTCGAAAACGAAATACTAGAAACGCACACAAACAGAATTTGATAATATCTGTACAACAATGTATGAAAATAAAAAAACAAAGAAACATAAAACACCTCCACTGATTTTGAAAGAAGATCATTTTATGTACATAGAAGCAGAGAAGGCAACACAAATTCAAATGCTAGCAAATTATACATATATAAAAAAAAAAATCAAGAGAACAACAAAAGATCAAGATGTCAAGAACAAAACCAAGATTTTTTAGTTTTTGATTTTCTTTTTATTAACGAGAAGATCTTGAGTAGAAATTGTTCTCATTAGATTGAGATCCAGAAGTTGAAGAAGAAGACGAAGAAGAAGATGAGAATAATCCACTGAATGGCCATGGAAACGAAAATCTTCTTCCATGTCCACTCCTCACATCATCCTCTCTTCCTCTTTCAACATTTTCAACCCTCTCAACAATGTTTCTGTTATTGATTTCCGGAAGAGTTCTTGTTCTCGGCGGTCTATTGGATTCAACCTTAGTCTCATCATCCTGATTCGTCGAAGGAAGCTCGAATCGACATACAGGACATGAACTATGAAGCTCAAGCCACGGGACAATACATCGGATATGAAACTTATGCTTACAAGGCATCTCTTTAGCTTCGGTTCCTTTCTCAAACTCATCCAAACAAACCGAACATTGCAACGGTTCCATTATCTTAACCGTTGGTAATGCTTCAACAGTTTCTTTGCGAGCTGGTGGAGTCCCTTGCCTATTGGGATCATTCTCAGCCAAATGCTGAAGCAAAAGATCTAATCCAGGTCCAATAAAGTAATCTCCAAGTGAAGTCAATGAAGAACGATTCTGATTTTGATCTGATGATCCTTGAACAACCATCGATTGATTAAACGGATTTACCACTACAACTCTATTGTTGTTACCATCACTCTCTTCAACCCCTGCGCGAATCCCTTGAAGCAAATGCATTATATTACCTGAGTTTCTTCGTCTTCTCCTCAGAATAAATTCAAACTCTCTATCCAAATCAACTACTCCTCCACCAGACCGCCTAGCTCGATTATTATTTGATTCATCAGCATTATCATCATCATCATCATCATTATCTTCACCAAATTCTTCTGCTCTTCTAAACCTTCTTCGTCTCCGAGGACTACTCATCATTCCAAGCAAGATTGGAGCCCAAAGTGACATTGCACGGTCTGTTCCAAAATCAGTATCTGGGTCTCTTGTGCCTCCATCATTACCGCTCATTTCCTCCACGAATCCGCTTTGGCAAAAGGGACATTTGATCTCAGATTCCATTACTGGATTCACCGTTTGTGAACACATGTGACACCAATACCTAACTGTCATTGCTTCATCCATGTCGTCTTCTTCAATCCCCAAAGACTCTTAATTCTGCAAAGGAAGAAGAAGAATATATATAATGAAACCCAAGAGATCTTCTCTGTTCTAACGGATCTAAGACAAGAGGATCCTATCCCTACATGTTACTAATTTTCCATTCAAATGAGAAGAAAATCTGTCACATGATTCAGACAATAACAACAAACTGTCTTACATAGATTTGTATAAAATCCAAAACCCACCAAATTAAGATACTGATGAACCTAGAATCTTGTAAAAGATCAAAGACGAAAAAATAAACGGAGACAAATTTCTTGCCTTTTCCCTCATTTACCATGAATTTTCTCAGATGAAAACGAAAGAAGGAAGTAAAAAATCTATGAATGAACCCAGAAATTTTAATACCCATAAAGAAAAAAAAAACCATTTACATTTTAAATGTCCCTACTTTTATTCCTGAAGACCCAAAAAATCCAAATCTAATCTTCCTTTTTTTATTCTTTTGTAGAAATTAAACACTAAACAAAAAGCTCAAACCTTTTTTCTTCTTCTGTTGCTGTTGAGATGGAGAAATGAAGGAGAAAATGAAACGAAGAAGAAAGAGTGGAAGGAAACCACGTCCTCGTCCTCTTCTAACCCAAACTCGTTCTTTGTTTACTTTATGTCCTTTTGTTAATGTAATCAAGTTTAGGACTTTTGGTAATTATAGTCTTCTGATGATAATTACTAATTAATCGTTTAATTGCGTCTCCACGTTAATTCTATGTTTATATTATTTGCTACTTGCAAGCTAGTATAAGTTATCTACTATGTAATTAATTTTCGTTTGATGTAGACTTATTAAAGATTTAAATTTTCGGATATTCGTTTCATGTAGACTTTTCAGCTTACAAGAATTAAAATTTGTACTTTCGAACTTTAGAAACGCGTGAATTTGTTTAGTTGGGATAACTATTCTTTTTACGTAATTAAGATATAACTTATTTTTCACGGAACTGTGCAGATTCTATCCATCAAATTCATGAATGTGTTCACAATATAAATTAAATTAAATATTCTGGAAATCTTTAAGTTAAACTAGAATCAAACTATATAGGAAATGAGTAACTTAAACTCTATATTATATACATGTGAGTATCAAACAAGATAAACCATTTAATCCCAATATTAGAAAATCATTTTTCCTACTTGTTTTATTGTGCCCAATCATTCTTCCTACTTATGATGTCATATTTAAACTTAGTGAGGCCAATATTATATCTAATAAGATGAACCAACCACATAACAGCAACATAGTGTTTGGGCGATATAAATTTAGAAGCGTGGGAAAGGCAAAAAAAAAAGTCACGAAGATAATGATAACTGATCTAACAAAAATAAACTAAGATGCTCAAGAGAGCCTTGGCGTGTCGGTGTCGGACCCGTTTATACTCTTTTAAAGTGCCGTTAATTTTATTCTCGGCTTTTAGTTTGAAGGCCGCCAAATTTGGTCAACGACCGATAGATCGAACCAAACCGGAGGAAAGAGTATTTTATGGAAATTTCCATCTGACAAAGGTTTTAATATCCGACTCAACATCTCTATCAAGATCCGATCAGACTTCAAATCTCAAATTACGAAGACTCTATTTGATTTTGTTATTCTGTTAAGTAACATGAATTGTGAATCAGCTTTACACCGGTTTTGGTTTAGCTCAAGAAGAAATTAAAGTTTTTGGTTCTGCATATTAAACCGAAATTCAAAATCAGAAAAATAAAGGTTCAGTTTTCTTGGTGTTTAGGTTGTTACAACAATCTTCAACGACATTATGAGCTTATATATTGAGCTCGCAAGATTCAGAAGAAATACAACTTCATATCATCTTCTTCTTGAGAGAAAAGAGAGTTTTCTAAGTTTGTTGAGTAATAGGATCATTTGTAAAAGTGTGATTGTACTGTTCATCAAATTGTTTTAGTGCATTTGTCGGATTGAATTGACCCTAGTGAGTAGCTCTCCAAATCGGAAGTGAACACTGAAAGTGAGAAAACATGAAGCTGATTGGAAACAGAGTACTAGAGCAAATCAGGAAGCTGATGCGAACAAAGGACTGAAAGCTGAAGATCATGACGAGCAGTTATACTAGAAGAACAACATGCGATTAAAGGGGAAGATCTGGAAGAAGGATAAATCATGAAGATATTATCAAAGGAAGTATCCAACAAGAAGATATCGAAGGAGAGAAGATCTCTTGAAAATATTGTTGTTAGGATAAGATTTGTTGTAAACAAATTAAGGTTTTGGATTACGAGTATATAAAGGGTCTAAAGTGATTAGTGGGGACTAACACTTTAGAACTTTACTTGTCTTAGTCAAGAGCGGCAGTCAAATCAAAAAGCTGTTCTTGTGGTGAGTGTTCTAGATCTTGAGTAAGCGAGATGTAATACGGGTAGGCTTAGGAAAGATCTGTTTAGTTTATTAAACATTTAAGGTGAC
>OVBE01000931.1:0-42067 GCA_900406425.1 Iberis pinnata
TTTTTCTCTAATGTTATTGTTGGAACTGATGATGGGTGGGTGGTTGGAAATGGTCCCAATGGGTATGTGCCGTCGCAAGAAAATGTGACTGATTCACAAACTGAAGGAGATGAACCTGATTTAGGCGATGACCATGAATCAAATTTTCATGGNTCAAGTACTGAAGTTCCTACACATACAGATAAAATTCATTCAACTACTAATGTTAGACGAAAACGTAAGGATTATTTTTGAATTTAAATTTTTATATTTTAGGATTTTTTTTCTTTGTATTCAAAATTTATTCATTTAAAAAAAAATGAGGATTATTTTTGAACTATTTTTTTGTTTTATTGAATAATATATAAATTTAAAATAAATTTTTACATTAATTTGGTGAAAAAAATAAGAGTATTTAATTGTTTAAAGTTATAAAAGCTAGCTATGGATAGCTTTTGAGAAGAAAGAAGAAAAAATAAAAGTTGGCTTTTATGGCTTTTACTACAAAAAAAACTTAAAAAGCTTGATTGGTAAAAACATAGCTTTAATGGCTTGTAAAAATTTTCCAAGCGAAAAAAAGCACTACCAATCATCCCATAATGTTATGCAACGTCCGGTTGCAGATGTCCTAAGGGAATATATGATAGTAAAAGATATTTGGATTTTTTTAGTCTGTTAAAATTTTATGTAAAATTAAGTTACATATTTGCAACTATTTCAATTATGTATATTGTCTTAATGCGTGTAAATTTTTTTTTCAGAAATACGTTAGAATTCTTGGTTACTGTTTCCAATCAAAATAACAAATAAAAACCAAAGAAATACCACCCAATAACCAAAATTACACATATATTTGATTTTTTTTATCACCTAAACCATAGGTTAACTATTACATTTTTTAAAATTCTATTTTGCCCTCACATGGGAACACACTCTCTCCTCTCTCTCCCACTCGTTAGCTCTCTCAACCATATATTTTTTTTGATTGAATGTGAAATTTATTAATCAAAAATAGGATCGAGCTTACGACCAACAAAAATATCGAACCTAACATGTTGTGAAAACTATGGCAAAAACCATCGAGGTAAAACATATCCTAAGGCAAAAAGGAGGTGTTCGAGTGTGTCTCGTTAAAACCTGAAAACTAAAAAATCCTTCCGGATAAAACTAGTTTCAAGAAAAAAGAGTACAACGCCTCGAACATTGCCTCAGAATATACAAAAAAGAGAATCGAAAAAAAAATTGGTGGCATTCAAAGATGTTGGATAGTTCGCCAACGTAGGAGGAGGCGACTTTCTAGTGATTCCGCCAAAGGAGACATGCTTGCCAAGCGGTATGAGATAACACGAATAATAGTTAAGCGCGTGGAGGTGTGTGAACAATGTGGTTTCCCATGGATGCGACCGTTTCTCTCACGCCATATGCGGTAGATAGCAGCTTGGAGGCAGAGCTTGAGAAATGTTTTATCTATATAAGAGAATGACCCATTGCGAAGAGTCAATATTGTTCCTTGCAAGCATGGTTTTAGACGCCTATGTAAGATGGTGGAGGTGAATTCCGACCATACAGTGAAAGAGTAGGGGTACGCGAAGAAGAGGTGATCTCTTGTTTCCGCTGGCTCGCCACAAAGAACGCAACGTTATTGTAATCCCAAGCCCACATCCTAATTCATGTTGTTAACTTGTCTAAGAAAACAAGCCAAGAAACAAAAGTAAAGCAAAGAATGGCATGCGATAACCAAATTAAGGAGCACCAATTGAGTTTAGGATGAGAGGTACGTATCTGTTTCCATGTGTTTTTTGATGAGAAGGTTGGATTATAGAGACCGGGTCCATTCTTCCATAATAGAATATCATTTCCTTCGCTTGGTTGAGGTAGGGGAAAATCAAGGATTAGATCTACAAAACGTCGAAGATTGGTATTTCGCGGTCGTCGGATTTGCCATTGCATTAGGTTTGTGGCATCTGCGACACATGAATGGAGCATAACGCCCGGTTCTCTAGGGCATGTGGCACCAAAAATCGAGTAAAGGGGTCCTAGAGATGTCCAGTCATCAAACAAAAATTGTTCCTTGCCAGCATGGTGTTAGACGCCTATGTAAGATGGTGGACGTGATGTCTGATATTACTCAGTTTTGATGCATAATAGTAGGCATTTATGTCTTATGTTCTGTATTATTCCGGACCGTTTCCTTGCAAATTGGTATATTTTCAGGTTTCTAAGTGTTTGGATCGTTTCGGATCAAAAGATGCATCCAGAGTAAATAAAAAGAATTTGCTAAATGCATAACAAAGTGATCGATCGAGCAGGTGTGAGATTGATCGAGCAAAGCATTTTATGGAGTGCACGATCGGGCAACACTGGTTCACGATCGAGAAATTTCGCCTGGAAAAATCCAAAACAAGAGATCGATCATGCAGAAAAGAGATCGATCGAGCATAAATTCAAAGTGCCCGATCGAGCACTAATGGATCGTCGAGCACTCTACCCGAGAAGAAATAGAGATTTTCCAATTTTTCACTCAAGTCCTCAAGTTTATCAGTTTTCCATTATTGTAATTATTTACTTTTTAGCACTATATAAGCCTTGTGGCTTGGTTTATTTTCAGAAAGCATTATTTTATTAGAGTTTTTACTAAGGGAGAGGAGATTCTGAAACTCTGTATTTGGGAGAAGATTTTTTAACCCTATTTCAATATCTATTATTATTTTACAATTATGAGTTCTTCTTTGATACTGATTTGTGTTTACTTTTCAATGTCTGAGTAGTTCTCTAGTTAGGTTTTAGGATTTCCTAGGGAAACCAAGTTTTGATGTTAGAGTTTATCATAAATGATTAAATTTGTTAGGTTCTTAGTCTAGACTTGTTCCTAACGCATGAATTAGAGTAGCTAACTAGTTCACTAATATTAGATTGATAAACGCAAAGAGATTTGGTTTAGAGATATGATCTAGTTTAGATGAATAAGTGTTCTTGCTTGCGAGAGTATTGTCTTGAATGCTTATGAACAATTGAATCTGAACTTTATTGCATGGTTGAATTAGTTAGACATGGAGAGAGTTTGTTTCTAATACTTCGAACATAGGGTTTAATACTCTGAGAGGAGATTATTCTATTTATGTCTTTCATGTTGAAAACTATTTTCAAAGCAAACTCTTGCATGTTAACTTGGCCTTTAAACCTGAATACTTATGGATTTCCCTAATGCATGACGCTTTTATTTCATTGTTTATAACCGTTATTTTAATTACTGCTTTGATTCGTTACAACCAATCTTCTATTCCCGTCTTAGCTTGATTTAAGATAAAACTGGACGTTGTACTGTCTGATCTCTGTGGGATTCTATCTATGCTACTATGATTTGTTCTCTGTAGTGTAGTTTAGGATTTAAATTATATCCCTATCAGAATTTTGGCGTCGTTGCTGGTGCCTTTCAAGTTTTTATTAAGAGTCTAGTCTAAGGTTTTTCTTTTTACAGTACTCATCTCGTTCTTTCTTCTTGTTTTTGTTTTACAGGTGTATGATTAGAAGATCTGAAAAATCCTCTGAATTGCTAAGCCTCAGTAAATCAGAACTCGCAAGGATCGAACGCTCAAACCGAAAATCAAAGAAAGACACAAGCTCATCTAATTCAATGGCTGAAAACGTTAATCTGAACAATCCGGTCGCACCAGAAGGTCAAAACAACCCACCTCATCTTGGAATCAATCAACTGATCCTCCATAAAAAGAGAGGTGGTCCTAACGGCAATCAAGTGCCACAAGACCAACAAAGAGCTGATGGTAACCAAATTCCACCGGAAAATCCCATTCCCCAGAACATCGATGCAAGAAATTTTATCTTGTATGGAGATCCGGAAAGAGTTGCTAATCATCGCAATACTCAGAACCACCCTCTAGTTGGTTCATACAACAATCCTCAAGAATTCTATGCTAACATGAACCATATCCAACTTCCAACACCTCAACGAAGGGAGTACCAATTTCTCATATAGCTCATTCAGATGATATGTAACAACCAATTCGTGGTTTACCAAATGAGCATCCAGTGGATCATATTGACACCTTTGAGGACATTTGCAGTACTACCAAACTCAATGGGATATCACACAATTTTATGAACTGCAACTTGTTTCGTCATTCTCTAGCTGAGAGAGCGCTTTGCTGGTTGAAATCTCTGCCTACTGGATCTATTGTAACTTGGGAAGATTGCAAAGCCAAGTTTCTCAAATAGTTCTTCACCACCACTAGGTCCAACACATTAAGGAACAAGATCTCTGGTTTTACACAAAGTCATGTGGAATCATTCTATAAAACTTGGGAATGGTTCAAAGAGCTTTTTCGTGATTGCCCACATCATAGTTTCTCAGATGTAAGTCTCCTCAACACCTTCTACAGAAGAATTGATCAGAAATACCAGCTTTCATTAGATACAACCAGCGATGGAGACTTTACGCAAAAACCTATTTCAGATACCTATCGCCTGATAGAGAACCTTGCGGCTAGCAAACAATCACTGCCCAGGGTTTGATCGTCAAACAAAAGCACCTACACCTTCTTCTAATTCTGAACTTTCAGAGATGAAAAGCGAATTCTCATAGCTGAAAAGACTGCTTAATTAAATTCTCAAGAATCAAAACTCGAAACACGTTAGCTTTTCTGAAGATCTAGAAGTTGATTGCTTTGCAGTTCATGAGCAAAATATTGTGGGAGTTGAAAAGGAAGGGAGCTATATTAATAACCAAGGTCAAAGGGTGTACAATCAAGGGTAAAATCAAGATTACAACAAGAATCATCCTAGTCTCTCTTGGAGAAGTACTAATGTAGAAAATCCTCAAGATCAAGTTTACCCAACTCAACAGCAAAAACCTTTTGTGCAAAACTCGAATCCAGGTGGTTTTCAGCAAACCTCTCAGCATGTTTACCAACAACCCCAACCTCAAGCTCAACAAATAAATTCAATAGAATTTATGTTAGAGGAACTCTTAGAAAGACAACAACAATCTCAGAGAGAAATCAAGGAATTGAAACAAAAGTTTGAAGCCATTTCTATACATGTGAAACATTTGGATACTCAAGTTGCTCAAACCCCCGAAGTTGTGAAAAGGCAAGCTGGTGCTTTTCCTGGGAAAGTTGAAGACAATCCAAAATGTTATTATAAATATTTAGTTTTTGATTTGACAGAAGAAATGGGTGAATTGGAACATGAGGCAGAATTTGAGAAGTTCAAAAAAGATGCAGACAAAACTGCTCGATCGGGCACTCCTTGCCCGATCAAGCAGTCCGATTTCAGAGGAGGAGATCGATCGGGCACTCTTTGCACGATCGAGCAACAAGGCGAAAAATCCAGGGGGGGGGGGGAATGATGGATCGGGCCCCTCGGAAGCCCGATCAATCCCTTTAGTTAGGGAAGTTTCAAAATAAAGTGCTCGATCGAGCGTACGAGGCTGAATTCGGAAAATAAGAGATCGATCGATGCCTCATTCCAAATTTCTGCATTCCCCTCAAAATTCTTTAAACCCATAATTCCTTACACAATGCAACCTATGAAGCCTAGATCAGAGTTTGAGGATGGAGAGATGATTGGGACGCAACCAAATCCACTTAGGAAACTTCATAAGTTACAAGACCCCGGGGAATTTTTAGTTCCTTGTTCGATTAATGGATTAGAATCCACATATTCGCTCTATGATTTTAGAGCTAATGTGAGTGTTATGTCCGTAACTGTTGCAGAAAGATTGGAGATTTTAGGTATCAAACCTTCTAAGATGACCTTTAAGCTTGTTAATGACTCTACTGTATCTTCCAGTGGGTTTATCTCTGATCTATTGGTACAAGTTGGAAATTGTCTTATTCCTATTGATTTCCACATATTGGAGATGAATGGGTACCAAGATGAACATTTGGTTATAGAGAGACCTTTTCTTGCAACTGTAGGAGCCGTTGTTGATCTATCTAATCAGCGCATATCCTTGAAGAACATCAAGAAATGGGTTTTCTATCCAACGATTCCTCTAAAGGGGATACCTAGGCTAACTATAGTAAAGGAAGAAGAGGTGAAGAATGAAATTCAGATTGAACATGAACTTAAGAGTGTAGTTGTTGAAGTCTTGCACAAAGAACCTCAAATCTCAACTAAGAGTGTCATTCCAAAGGTCAAGGAGAAGTTGAAGGGGAAACCGAAGAAGAAAAAAGGGATTCTCAAGTGACTTTAATTCCTCAAGCAATAGTTGGAGGTGAAATAGAGTATAAGGTGAAAAGAAAGGGTTTTTCAAGACCCTTCTTGAAGCTTAGAGCATTACGAAGGAGGCAATGAGTAAGGTTCTGAAGTTGAAGGTGTCTGATTTTGGAGCTTGTTATGGAGCATCTCTGGACGTTGTTTTAATCCTAGCTTAGAGGTAAGTACCGTCAAGCTAAGTGACGTTAAACAAAGCACTGAGTGGGAGGCAACCCACTATTTGGTGTTTTAGATTAGTTATTTTTCAAATTTTGAGTCAGTTTTAGTCCTAACCAACTTATTTTTAGTCTTGAGTTCTATGTGATTCAGGTTATTACTGGTGAAGGATCTTCAAGACACTCTGGGTTATCTCTACTCTATTTTCATTCTTAATCATCTCACTTGAATTGTTGGTTATCCTAATGGTTTCTCTCTTGAATCTTGCTAATGTCAACTAGTACTGCTAAGATCATTGCTCACCATTAACCACTTTTCTTGATGTTTTGATTTGAGTTGATTTTAAACCTATGATTAGTTGGATAATTCTCATTAAGTATTTCTTGATTCTTGCTAATTCTAATTAGTATTACTTGATCATTGCTCTTTACGTACCAACTTGATTGATTGTTTAGAACTGTTTTGAATAGTGCATCTCACACATGACTCTTGCTAATTGTCGATTAGTATTGTTCGATCATTATGCTCTTAATGGTTTCTCGTAAAATTTATTCTTGTTAGCTTTTAAGTTAGCATTTCTCAATCATTTTATAACCATTCTATTATGTGCTTCAAATCGAAAAAAACACTAAACACTTCTCTTGAGTGTCTGTTCGTTTTGCAGAGATAGCAGTTCCAAGAAACAATCCGATCATGAGAGATAGCAAGCTTGGAGCGGATTTTAGATTGAGGATACTTTACCATTAGTACTTTCCTTTCCCTTGAACTCATATAGCATTGTTTTTATTTTCATCTCTTGCAGACTTCTTTATTGATTATGGGTACTCTTATTCCTTCTCTTGGGTTTATTTTCACAGTGGGACGGTGTGAAGTAAATATGGGGGAGAGTGTAATGATACTAACTACGTTTTAATGTTTTGGATTTTTGGTGAATATTTTCAAATTTTTCGTTTTTGGTTTAGAAGAGTCTAATAGAGTCGAAGGAATGATGACCAGAATCTGTGATGATTACTAGCCTTGTGTGAACTCAGGTTCTTTTTCTATTTGATTACTGACGTAGATTAACTATTGGACTTAGGATTGGAACCCCATTGATTGATTAATATGCCTTTGACAATTATCATCTTTTGGATTGTTGATGATTTGATGTTATCTCAACTATGATAGGACTTAATTTGATCTTAAATTCTCTTACTTATGGTTTTGGTATACTATGAAAGCTAGGTATCTTGATCTTAAGTGTTATGTAAAACCGACAAGTTATTTCAGTACGATCCAGGTCCTTTCTCTCTCTCCCTCCAGAAAATAAAAAACGGTACAGAAAAAAGATTTAAAGCGTGATCTAGAAAATCATAGTCAATCCCAGAAAAACCGGCTGCTAAAAAATGATGAATGAAAAGAAAAGAAAAGGTGCAGAAATGCGGAAAAAAATAAAAGCAGTAAGAAAAAAAGAGAAGTGAGAAAGGGAGAAAAAAGATCAGGACCGGAAGTCGATTGATGCTCTGTTTGGTATGGGCATTTCGATATAAGGGATACCCAAGCACGTTGATCGATACCCCATAAGTAAGAATGCACCATTTTTATACTTTAATGAATTTAAATGAGTTGGTTGATATGATTTGATAATTTGATTGATTCGGGATTTATAGTAAATGCATATGGTTGGTTATATGAGTGGTTGTCTAGGATTACTGTCATTAGTTTTTGACAACTGAATTTGGGGTTTATGAGATTCTTTGAATTCATGTGTGGTCCTTTTCAAACCTCTTCTATGGATTTAATCTTGATTTACTTGAGGACAAGCAAAGATCTAAGTCCGGGGAGTTGAAATTACTCGGTTTTGATGTATAATATTAGGCATTTATGTATGATATTCTATATTATTCCGAACGTTTTCCTTGCAGATTGTTATATTTTTAGGTTTCTAAGTGTTCGGGTCGTTTCGGAGCAAAAAATGCATTTCAGAGCAAATCAGAAGAATTCGCTAAATGCAGAACAAAGTGATCGATGGAGCAACTGTGAGATCGATCGAGCAAAGCATTTTATGGAGTGCACGAACGGGAATTTGCGCCTGGAAAAATCTGGAACAAAAGATCGATCGTGCAGAAAAGAGATCGATCTAGTATAAATTTAAAGAGCCCGATCGAGCACTAGGGGATCGATCAGCACTCTAGCCCAGAAGAAATAGAGATTTTCTAATTTTTCCTTCAATTCCTCAAGTTTATCATTTTTCCATTATTGTAATTATTTACTTTTTAGCACTATATAAGCCTTGTGGCTTGGTTTATTTTCAGAAAGAATTATTTTACTAGAGTTTTTACTGAGGGAGAGGTGAATCTGAAACTTTGTATTTGGGAGAAGATTTCTTAGTCTTATTTCAATATCTATTATTATTTTACAATTATGAGATCTTCTTTGATATTGATTTGTGTTTACTTTTCAATGTCTCAGTAGTTCTCTAGTTAGGTTTTAGGGTTTCCCAGGGAAACTAGGTTTGAATGTTAGGGTTTATCATAAATGATTGAATTTGTTAGGTTCTTAGTCTAGACTTGTTCCTAATGCATGAATTAAAGTAGCTAACTAGTTCATTGATATTAGATTGATAAACGCAAAGAGACTTTGTTCAAAGATATGATCTAGTCTAGATGAATAAGTGTTCTTGCTTGCGAGAGTATTATTTTGAATGCTTATGAACAATTGAATCTGAATTCTATTGCATGGTTGAATCAGTTAGAAACGGCGAGAGTTTGTTCCTAATAATTCGTACATAAGGTTTAATACTCCGAGAGGATATTATTCTATTTATGTCCTTCATGTTGAGAACTATTTTCAAAGCAAAATCTTGCATGTTAACCTTGGCCTTTAAACCTGAATACCTTTGGATTTCTCTAATGGCTGGCGCTTTTATTTCATTGTTTACAACCATTATATTTTAATTACTGCTTTGATTCGTTACAACCAATCTTCTATTCCCAGCTTGATTTAAGATAAAACTGAATGTTGTACTATCTGGTCTCTGTGAGATTCGAACCTATCTATGCTACTGTGATATGTTCTATGCAGTGTAGTTTAGGATTTAAATTCTATCTCTATCAATGTCCGACCATACAATGAAAGAGTAGGGGTACGCAAAGGAGAGGTGATCTCTTTTTCCTGCTGGTTCGCCACAGAGAACGCAAGGTTGTTGTAATCCCCAAGCCCGCATCCTAATTCATGTTGTCAACAGTTCTAGGAAAGCAAGCCAAGAAAAAAAATAAAAGCGTGGAATAGCCTGTGAGAACCAAATTAAGGAGCACAAAGTTTAGGATGAGAGGTACATATTTGTTTCCATGTGTTTTTGGATGAGAAGGTTGGATTATAGAGACTGGGTCCATTCTTCCATAATAGAATATCATTTCCTTCGCTTGGTTTAGGTAGGGGCAAATGAAGGATTTGATCTACAAAATGTCAAAGATTGGTATTTCGCGGTCATCGGATTTGCCATTGCATGTGATTTGTGGCATCCGCGACACATGAATGGAGCATAACGCCCAGTTCTCTAGGGCATGTGGCACTAAAAATCGAGTAAAGGGATCCTAGAGATGTCCAGTTATCAAACCAAATTGATGTGTGAAGACCATTTCGAATTTTAGCCTTGATAAAAGAAGATGCAAGGGGCCAAAGTTTTAGAAGCTTTCGCCACATCCATTAGCATGTTGTGTTTTCCTTGACATCCCAGAAAGTTGATGATCTCAATAAGTATTGCCTTGTCCAAGAAACCCAATATGAACTAGTATTGGAGATTAAACTCCAAATTAGTGACAATGAGAACACTTTGGATGAGTCTTTTAGTCTTCTAATACCCAAACCACCCTCCTCTCTCTGACGACAAACATCTTCCCATGAGAGCTTAGAGTGCGTGTGAAAAAGTGGTGATCCAGACCATAGGAAGTTGCAACATAGTTGTGTGATGGCTAATAGACATGCCTTGGGGAGGCGGAACATAGATTTCCAGAAGTTAACCATGCTTACAATAACAGATTTGATAAGTTTTAGGCGACTGACATAAGATAGTAACTTGGTTGCCCAATTGTTGATGGGGGTAAAAATGCGGTCTAGAAGTGGCTCATAATCATGACGACTCATGGCCTTGGTGGTGAGTGGAATGCCAAGGTATCGAACTGGAAAAGAGTCCAACCGATAACCTATTATTGTAATGGTACTGACTAATTGGGCTGATGGCAAACCACCAATGTAAATAGAGGACTTGCTTGGGTTGACCTTAAGACCTGACATTTTCCCGAAGGAATTCATGGCTCGAGAGATGCCGTTGATGGATCCCGGTTTGCATATGTGAAGATTAGTATATCTTTCGCAAAGCATAAGTGGGTAAGTCCTATGTGACGAAATTGTGGGTGATATCCAAATTTCCCCGAGATAGCTGCTTAGTTCAAAAGCTTAGACAAGACGTTAGTGACAAGGATATAAAGATATAGTGAAAGAGCGCAACCTTATCTAATGCCCCGAGAGCTCTTGAAGAAGCCAACTGTTTCGCCATTGATGGATATGGAGAATGTTGCAGTGGATAGACAAGTATGTTTCCCGTTGATGAAGCATTCCGGAAAGTCCAATGCATGCAAAACAGAAATTATAAAGCGCCAATCAAATGTATCAAAGTCTTAGAAATGTCTAATTTTAAAACGCATCGGGGAGAGATAGAGATCTTATGGTAGTCTTTGAAAAGTTATGTGGCCATCATCACGTTTTATAGAAGTAGTTGACCCTCTATGAAGGCGCTTTGATTTGGATTAATAAGCTCTGGAAGACCAATCTTCAAGCGATTGGCTAATAACTTTGAGATCACCTTGTACATTATGTTGCAACATGAGATGGGAAAGTAGTCCTTGATTGTTTGTAAGTTATCGCCTTTTAGGATAAGCGCGAGTAGAGTTGCATTGACTCCATGGGGAAGATGTCCATTCATGAAGAAGGATTGGATTGCTTTGATGAAATCATTGCTAACAATGTCCCAAGACACTTTGTAGAATTCAACCGGATAGTCATCCGGGCCTGCAGTTTTGCTTGTCGGCATGGAGAATGAAGTGTCTCTAATCTCCAAAGAAGATAATGGAAAAGAGAGTGATGCCACAAACTCTCAGCATTGTGGGAGTAACGAGCGCACGAAGTCAATTGATGGTTGGGTGAGCGTCTCATATTGTTGAAAGAAAGTTCGGAAGTGATTGACTGTGATATGATCGATGCCAGCTCTGAAGTAGATGCGGTAGAACCTGAGCTGAAATAAGAACCAGAAGGAAGGATCACCCGGTCCAAAGCTAAGGAACTAACCAAGAAGATTTATGTCATGATCCATGCAGATTCCGAAGCAGCCATGTATATGTTCAACATCTTCAAAGCCATCCAGACCGAAGAACCATATAACTATGAATGAGTAGCTAAGTGATGTGTTTTTTACTCTTTTCCTTGGTGGGGATTTTTGTTTGAAGGAGGTTCTCCATTAAGATTTTAACGAGGCAAACCGCATCACTACGCCTAAGCTATTCAGGAGTAGTTACTTGGCAGAGTGTCTTAGACACTTATGCAAAAATAAATGCTTCGTTGTTTTTGCTTGTATTTTTAGACAGTATGCTAGGTTTCTTTAGACTACATGTTGTTTTGGTTTGATCAAACTCTAGGCTTCAGTGTCGCCTACTTATGATCAAACGCTTCTTTCTTTGTTTCATAGTGAATGATTTTAAGAGAAAATTCTTTGTGCATGAGAATTGTTCACTCTTTGATTTGAGAAATCCGAAGTTTTTACAAGAATCTATCTTTCAAGAACTTCTACTATCCATCGGTTTAAGAAAATCACATCTTGGCCAAGTTGCATCACCTCCATAAGTCGTGCCATCAAGCCATCTTTTCACCTACCTTCAACTGATCAAGCCTTTGATCCAAGTATCGATCTCGGATCGTATCAGGTGGTATCAGATCCAACTCTGAACCAAAGGCTAAGCGAACTCCTTACCTTAAAACCCAAATTCTTGTTTCATTGTTCTGTGAATTTGCGTTTTGCTTTTATAAAAAAAAATTTGCATCTTTGTTTATTGTTGCATTGTTATCAATGTCATATTACAGTCTTTGTCTTAGTGTCTTTAGGTTTTAGTTTATTTGTGAGTCTTGTAGTTCTGAGTCATTGTTAGTCGAAGTCCTTTTTTGTTTTGTTTTGTGTCTTTGTATTTGAATCTATCTTTAGTTATTAGAGTTTATTTTTGTTTTTTCTCTTTTATTGTTGAGTCTTATTATCTTGCGCTTTGATTAATTATTTGTTCCTTGTTCTTTGAAATCTATCGCCAGTTAGTTGACCTACAGATCTTTGCTTCCTTAATCTTACCCATTATTTATAGTTATTAGGGCTTTATAAAATCGTTTGCTCCTTCTTTAATCATTCCTTGTTGGTTCGTTAAATAAGTATGTTGTTTGTCTTTTTTCTTCTTTAACTATTCCTTGTTGCATTGTTGCTTTGTTGCATCAGTCTGTAGTTTGTATTGTTTCTTTCTTTAATTACTCCTTGTTGCTTCGTTGCATCAGTTTGTTGCTTGTCGTGTTTCTTCTCTTTGTCTTTAATTATTCATTGTTTCTTCGTTGCATAAGTCTGTTTCTAGAGTCTTAGCTTTGTTTTCAATTTAGTATTTTTAGGTTGTGTTCTTGTTCTTGTTGAGTCTAGTATTAGCTCGAGTGTTGTTGTGCCTTGTAAGTCATGGTATCATATTTTTCTTCAGTTGTGCAAGTTGGTTGCTTCTTTTGGAAAAATTTACTGCGAGTTCTTTTTGGTATCTCAGGTACAATGGAGCTCTCAGCTGAAACAAAGGAAGCTCTGAAAAAAATGATGGTTCAAAAAATCAGAGACTCCAACCAAGCACTCACGACTCAACTCAAGCAACAAGATAGATCAACATGTGGTAGCGATTAATGAAACTATCGAGGAAAGAGTGAGATATCTAATGCATGGTAATTGTAATACTGGTGATGAACCTCCTCACTCTCCAACTCCTTATGAAGCTATTTGCATGGCCAAAGGAAAAAGACACATTGGAGACTCATCTAGGAGACCGAAGAGAGATCCAACACCTCCTGGAACCAGACCTAAATCACACTTTAACCGCAACCCAAGGGAGGCCGAGAGACTGTTTTCAACAATCGAAGAAATCCAATCGGTTCAGATAGAGCTGAAAGGCACCAAGAACGTCCACATCAAAGAGAAGAACATGTTGGTGGACACCGGATCTTCAACTTTTGATCATAGCCGTGAAAGCACAATCAAAGCTAGAGGCCGAGAATATGGAGATCCCACAGCTCATATTGATTCGAAAAGGAAGATGGAGTTCAACTTCTTGTACCAGAGTACTTATGAAGTCAACAAAGTCAAGATCGTTGTTTTTAAATTCAGCGATTATGCACTACTTTGGTGGGAACAATTAGGTCTCACAAGGGCCCATCTACAAGAGCCACCTATATCCTCTTGAGATCAGATCATGGTCCAAATGAGAAAGAAATTTTTCCCGGATTAATATCAAGCTGAGATCCTTAGCAAACTCAGAAGATTGGCTCAAGGTACCAAGTCGATCTGTGATTACTATCAGGAGCTAGAGATGCTTTTGATCCAAGCTGACTTAAGAAAAGGGAACGATATGGTTATGTCAAGATTTTTAGGTGGAATTAACCGTGAGTATCAAGAAAAGATCAAGCTTCAAAGGTATGAGGATATTGATGAGATGGTTTATAAGGCCGAGTTGATTGAGGCTCGAAAAAAGAGGCGATATACCAAGCTTAGTTTTGTGCCGCAAACTACCAAGCCTCGAGACTTCTCCAGCAACAAACTGAGTGCCTCTAAAGACACTAAGACAACCATTATCGTGACTAAAGAAGAATGAAAGGATGATTTTAAACCGAGGAGTGGAACTTCACTAAGTAACACTCGATGCTTCAAATGTTAAGGAATAAGACATTACTCCAGAGATTGCCCGAATAAGAAAGTGTTTCTTTTAAGAGACAATGGATAAATCATGCCTTTAGAAGAATATGAGGCTGATTCTGATCAAGAAGAAGAAGAGGGAGCAACTGCAGCTGGAGAGATGTTAGTGGCAAGAAGAACACTGAGTGTTCAGAACCAACCTGAAGAAATGTGCCAAAGGGAGAATCTCTTCCACACAAGATGTTTTGTCAAGGGTAAAGTTTGTAGTCTCATCATAAATGGTGGCAGTTGCACCAATGCAGCAAGTGAAGTCATGGTTTAGAAGCTCAACCTTTAGACTATTCCACACCCAAGACCCTACAAGCTTCAATGGCTCAATGACGGAGGAGCTTTGACCATGACTCATCAAGTCAAGGTCACTATTACAATCGATAAGTATGAAGACGAAGTACTATGTGATATTATGTTGATGGGATCAAGCCATATTCTCTTGGGAAGACCATGGCAATCAAACTGTAAAGTGATACATGACGGGTTCACTAACAAGCATACTTTCTAACACAATGGCCGTAAGATCACTCTCCTGCCACTCATGCCTAGTGAGATCTACCAAGACCATATCCAGATGAAGCTAATAGAGAAGGAGAAAGTCGCCAACAACTTGTTCATTAACCACAGTGAATTCTCTTTTGATCCTGAATTAACTAGCTTTATGTTTGTTTACAAGGAGTCCCTTGTAAGTACTAATGTTTCACAGGAGCTTCCTAGTGGTATGTCTGAGCTTTTGTAGGAATAACGTGATATATTTCTAGAGGAGATTCCACACGGATTGCCACCAGTCCGAGGTATAGAGCATCATATTATTTTTGTACCAGGATCTGCCTTGCCAAACCGACCTGCCTATCGTACTAATCTCGTGGAGACAAAGGATCTGCAGAAACAAGTAGAAGAGCTTCTTAGTTAAGGCCATATCCAAGAAATTTTAAGTCCATGCGTCGTTCCGGTCTTACTAGTGCCAGAGAAAGATGGATCTTGGAGGATGTGTGTAGACTACAGAGCTATCAAGAACATCATGGTCAAGTATCAGCATCCAATCCCAAGGCTAGACGACTAGTTGGATGAGCTATGTCGATCAACAATCTTCACCAAAAATTGATCTCAAAAACGGTTATCATCAGATCCGTATGAAGGAAGGAGATAAATGGAAGACGAATTTCAAGATAAAGCATAGACTCTACGACTGGCTAGTCATGCCATTCGGCTTAACCAACACGCCTAGCACATTCATGCGCCTCATAAATCACGCTCTTAGGGCTTTCATTGGAATATTCGTGGTGGTTTACCTCGATGAATACAAATGAAGTTATCTTTTTAGGTTTTGTAGTTAGTGCATATGGAGTCAAGGTGGATGACAACAAGATTAGAGCCATTAAAGACTGGCTGAGTCCAAAGAATGTAGGAGAAGTCCGGAGCTTTCACAGCTTAGCGGAATTTTACAGGCAATTTTTCTGAGACTTCAGCACTATAGTTGCACCTCTTAAAGAAGTGATCAAGAAGGATATCGAGTTAAAATGGGGAAATGCAAAAGAATAGGATTTCCAAGCCTTGAAAGAGAAGCTTATCAACTATCCTTTACTCTATTTTCCTGATTTTCTGAAAACGTTTGAAATTGAATGCAATGCTTATGGTGTAGGTATAGGTGCGTTTTTGACTCAAGACAAGAAACACATGGCTTACTTCAGTGAAAAGCTAGGTGGTTCAACTCTAAATTACCCCACCTACGACAAGGAGTTGTATGCGCTAGTCCGAGCTCTTCTGACGTGGCAGCATTATCTATGGCCGAAGGAGTTTGTCATCCTCACCGACCATGAATCTCTAAAACATCTTAAGGGACAACAAAATCTCAACAAAAGGCATGGTCGTTGGATGGAACTTATAGAGACGTTTCCTTACATCATAAAGTATAAATAAGGTAATGACAATGTCGTAGCCGACGCATTGTCCTAGAGGTACACGTTAATCTCAGTACTTTCGTCTAAACTAATTGGATTTGAAATGCTCAAGGAATTATATGAATATGATTCTGATTTTAAGGAGTATTATGCAAAATGTACTTTGCCTTTGAGAAATATCATAGACAGGAAGTATATCTCTTCTTTAAAAATCAGTTGTGCATTCCTAATAGCTCAACCTGAGAGTTAGTTGTCCTGGAAGCTCATGGAGGAGGTTCAGCTTGACATTTTGGCATAAAAAAGACCCTACTTAGACTACAAGATCATTTTTACTGGCCAAACATGAAGAAAGATGTAGAGAAGGTTTGTTCTAGGTGTGTCGTGTGCAAAATGGCTAAGAGTAAAGTACAACCTTACGGTTTGTATACTCCTCTCCCTATTCCTTCTCAACCTTGGACTGAAATTTCGATGAACTTTGTGATTAGCTTACCTCGAGCCAGAAATTGTAAAGATTCAATTTTTTGTAGTTGTTAACAGGTTTAGCAAGATGTCTCACTTCATAGCCAGCCACAAGATAGATGATGTTGTGAGCGTAGCCAACTTGTTCTTCAGAGAAGTCGAGAGATTACATGGAATGCCACAAGTCATTGTTTTTAACCGAGACACCAAGTTCTTGAGCCACTTTTGGCGCACACTCTGGGCCAAGCTAGGAACGAAGTTGTCATTCTCAACATCTTTTCATCCTCAGAAGGATGGACATACCAAAGTGGTAAACCGATCTCTTTCAACTCTTTTACCCGCCGTGGTGAAAAGCAATTTCAAATATTGGGAAGAATGTCTTCCACACATTGAGTTCGCCTATAGTCACGCTCATCTACTCTATTTTCTCCTTTTGAAATTGTTTATGGGTTTAACCTGCAGTCACCTTTTGACTTGATCCCTTTGCCTTTAAGTGAAAGATGTAGCTTAGATGGTAAGAAGAAA
The DNA here is from genome assembly GCA_900406425.1 of Iberis pinnata. Taxonomy (NCBI): domain Eukaryota; kingdom Viridiplantae; phylum Streptophyta; class Magnoliopsida; order Brassicales; family Brassicaceae; genus Iberis; species Iberis pinnata. The sequence goes on from OVBE01000931.1 coordinate 17,260, forward strand.
GCTGAAGAGATTCACAAGATTCATGCTAAGGTCAAGGAGAACATACAGAAGAAGACTAAGCTTTATGAGAAACACGCCAATAAAGGCCGCAAGGAGATGATCTTCGAAGTTGGAAATCTTGTATGGATTCTTCTCAGAAAAGACCATTTCCCCGCGGAGAGGAAGTCCAAGCTGATGCCACGAGTATATGGACCATTCGAAGTTGTCCAAAGAATCAACAACAACGCCTACCTTCTCGACTTAACACGGAAGTATCAAACTTCAAGTTCTTTCAATGTTTATGATTTGATCCCTTATGTTGCAGATACAGATTTGAGGACAACTCCTCTTCAAGATTGGGAGAATGATATGATCGAGGCCAGCTCTGAAGAAGATGAGCTAGAACCTGAGTCAAAACTAGAACCAGAAGGAATGATCAGACGGTCCAAAGCTAAGGAACTAGCCAAGAAGATTCATGTCGTGATCCATGCAGATTATGAAGCAGCCATGGACGTGCTCAAAATCTTCAAAGCCATCCAGACCGAAGAACTAGGTAACTATGAATGAATAGCTAAGTAATGTGTTTTGTACTCTTTTCCTTGGTGGGGATTTTGGTAGGAAGGAGGTTCTCCATTAAGGTTTTTAATGAGGCAAACCGCATCACTACGCCTAAGCTATTCATGAGTAGTTACTTGGCCGAGTGTCTTAGACACTTATGCAAAAATAAGCGCTTCATTGTTTTTGCTTGTATTATTAGACATCATACTGACTTTCTTTATACTACATGTTGTTTTGGTTTGATTAACCCTAGGCTTCATTGTCGCCTACTTATGATCAACCGCTTCCTTCTTTGTTTTTTAGTGAATGATTTTAAGAGAAAAAGCTTTGTGCATGAGAATTTTTCACTCTTCGATTTGAGGTATCCGAAGTTTTTACAAGAATCCATCTATAAAGAAATTCTACTATCCACCGGTCTAAGAAAATCACATCTTGGCCGAGTTGCATATAATCCATAACGACGTGCCATAAAGTCATCATTTCACCTAGCTTCAACCGATTGAGCCTTTGATCAGAGTATCGATCTCGGATCGTATCAGACTTCCTCAACCTTAATCTCTTGAAGATCGATAAGAGTGGTACCAAAAGATGATATTAGGCGCCGAATAGAGTTTTTTATGCTCGAGATTGTGCTACCCGATGAAAGAATGTGGTATTCATGTCACCAGATAGAAGCCAAGTGATTCAAGGATTTTTTTGAAAAAAATTTTCTTCTGCATGTGCTAACTCATGCCAAGATTTTGACGATTCAGCTTCTGCTTGAAAGGTGGTTGTTGTGGGTGAGGCTAAGACAGCTTCCTGCATGGAGCATAGACGGTCGTAGGCTAGCTTTGTTTTGTTTGAGATGTCACCATAAGCTGACTTGTTCAACTCGTGGAGATAGCTTTTTAGAGCTTTGAGTTTTCCTTGGAAGAGACGTAGAGCTACACGAGAGTGGTGTAGTGGTGGTGTTATATCCCAATTGTTGCGAACGGTCTGAATAAAGAGGGGGTGCTCCACCAGAAAATTACAAAATTTAAAAGGCTTGCGAACCGTGGAGGATGTTTGAGCTAAATGAAGAACACACCGCGCGTGATGAGAGATTCCATTTGCTTCAAAGCATGCATATGAGTATGGATAAATCGCCGTCCAATTGGCATTGATGATTGCCCGGTCTAATTTTTTGCCAATCCGCATCTCAGTGATTCCACCATGTATACAATGGTCCAACAGAAGCGAGGTTGGTTAGATCACATTGTTGAAAAAGTTTGGAATTGTGACATTCCAAGATGATTGGCCGGGTTTTGGTTGTTGGAGTGCTCAAAGGAGAGTAAGATCTCGTTGAAGTCGCCGTATATTAGCCAAGGTGTTGGACGCTCTCCCTTCCCATACTGACAATACTTTTTTAATTATGAAACTTCTTTTTTAAAAGATTAAATTATAAAATCTCATCCTCTTATTCTTTTTACATATTTTTAATATAAAAATTTAAATATTAAAATAACACAATGTTATCTAAATTACACATGTTTTTATCTAACACTGTCAAAATTATTTTTAAAAATTCACTTATATTATATAAAATTGTGAATAGTGATGTATATTAGAATTTAGGGTTTAGGGTTTATATTTCTGGATTTACAGTTTATATTTCTAGGATTAGAGTTTATATTTTGGGTTTAAGGCTTATGGTTTAGGGGTTTAGAGTTTATATGTTGGGGTTTAGGGTTTAGGTTCTATGGTTTAGAGGTTCAGTGTTTATATTTTTGGGTTTAGGGTTTATATTTTAAGGTTTAGGGTTTATATTTTGGGGTTTATGATTTATATTTAAAGGTTTAGGGTTTATGTTTTGGGGTTTAGGCTTTATATTTTGGAGTTTAGAGTTTATGTTTTAGGTGTTTAGGGTTTATATTTTCGACTGTAAGGTTTATATACATTGATAGTCTGACTATTATCTTTAAGTAGCCCGGTTATTTCTAGGTTCATTTTTCATAAAAACTCAAATTCATTGTTCACTATCTACAAAATATATGTCTGTTTTAAATAATTTTAAACATGTTAGATGCACAAAAATTTGTGGATTTTTATAGAACATTTTTTATTTTATTTTATAGAACATTTTTATTTTATTATTTTAATTTATATAATTTCATTTGCAAAAGGATTAAAAGGGTTGGAAAAAAAATCAGGAGAGAGAGGAAGTGTCGTGTGGAAAGAGAGAGAAACAAAATGAGGGTACAAGTGAGATATCTTTACCATAATGATTCCAAAAAACTAATAATATACTCCAATGTATATTTTCCTAATTTGACATCTAAAATCGATTATTCTTGCTATTGACTCTAAAATACTATTGATATTTTATATTTGTTTACTTAGTTTGTCAATATTTTTAAAATATTATTATTAGATATAAGAAATATGTATTAAATGAGTGTTTAAACATAATGTAATTCAGTGTTTGGAAGTTTGGAATGCGGCAATTGAAGGTGAGATTGATTCAGAAATGGTTGAGTTTCCTTAAGAAGGGTATAAGAGAACCTCATCCATTATCGTTCATAGTACCTTGTGATATGGTTTCTTATCGAAGCACTGAACGGTCCATATTGCACATATATTTCGCGAGGCAAATCGGGTAGCTGATGATTTAGCTAACTTAGCATTTTCTCTTCCTCTCGGCTATCACGAGTTTCGTACTAGTCCTTTAGAGGTGTCTTCTTTGTTTTCTGATGACTCTAGTGGGTTTGTTTGTCCAAGAAAAATTCATTTGTAATTTTGATTCTTAATTTATTTAAATAGGGAGGGGGATTTCTCTCCATGTTGATCATAAAAAAACATAATGTAATTAAATTTTTGGTTTTACTTAGGTGGACGTACTAAATCTCATGATTCAAATACCCTATAACTTAAACCAAATGAAAAGAGCTTATATTTTTCCTATTTCAAAAAGAAAATGTAGAAACTTTTATATTGTGTGTCAAAGGTTCTCACCAAACATATAACCCAAGTATAAATCTCCGGCTTTTGAAAATGTTTTTTTCATTAGTTTTTCATGTTTTTTTTATAAACCGTAGGAGTTTTGAAATTTTGGTATATAATCTTTTCAATGTTCAGAATCAAATTTCTATATAATTTTAAATTATACAAGTAGATAGGAGGAAGATCTGGAGGTGATGCAAGTTTAGGTGTGGTTTACGTCTTCTTAGCTATAGGTGGAACCTCAAATAGCTAACACTATAATCTCTCTACGTCCATTAGTCGAAAGAAAGTTACAAGTACTTCACTACTATGCCAACTTCTCACCTGCAAAGTTCAAACAATCCAACGCTTTTTTCTCACCACATCATTGTTTTTCTTAGGTCTCGAGGACCACCAATTTCAATTAACATTATTTAAAGAGAAGAGGCAGCTAGAGTGTGTCTGAGACTCTTTTTTTGGGTTTTAATGTTCGTGTGAGACTAATGTCCGTCCTTGCCTTAAGCCACAAATTACATTAAACAAATGGACGCCACATATTCTGTTACTGCTATAATACATCCATTCTATCATTTGTTAATTTCTAACATCTAGTTTCTTTTTCTACTATCCCTGCTAATTATTTTTCAAATCAAAACTTTAATTTATGCAAAATCAACAAAAATATAATAAATCAAACTAAAATAATTTCAAACATAGTTACAGATTTTATATTTTGAATAACAATTCATATATATATATATATATATATTGATCTTTATAACTAATGAACGTTTCTTTATATATTCATAATGTTTTCGTAAAGATATTTCATGATGTTTATAATATTTTCATTAATTATCTTTTAACTTTTTTTTTGTCACCAAAGATAGAAATCTAAATTACAATAAACTAAACGCAAGTGTCAAAACGTCGTGCTAGCCAGCTTGGAGGCGTAGAGCTACAAAGAGAGAACTTCTTTTGTCTTTGACGCGCCGCACGAGCCAGAAGAGAGTAGTGGAAAATTCGAAATTCCGGATGAACTGATTTATATCGAACCAAATTCGAGACTTCTGCTTCAAATACGGGCCACCTGGATGGAGACGAGATCATATCAAGTAAATATGTTGAATCCGTTAGGAACAGAGGACGTGGCCGTCCCAAATGATGAAGGCTTTTTAAAGTCCAAAGAAGACTAAGTAGTTATGTCTGTAACGGGGAGAGACATGAGTGTAATCCTCGCATCCCTAAATAGTCAATGTGTCCCTCGGGGGAAAGAAGAACCCAACCTAGACCACAAAACAGCAATCCAATCTTCCAGGACCCGTCTATAAAACATCGGGTAGAGTCCCGTAAGTGGCCAGGTCACGATGGGGGAACCCCATAACATCCTAGTGTAGTAGGTTGCCCCACTTTTTGAGTAAGAGCTAGCGTCCAACTTTTAGCTTCATCCAGCGCAGTGCAAACTATATCTGGTGGATCCCATATTGTTATTGAAAAGTTTATCATTCTGTGCTTTCCATAAATACCAAGCTATCCAAATATAGCTGGGTGTTCCATTTTGGAACGATGAAACTTCCTTGGATGTGAGGAGATAAGAAAAGTTCTCTAGCAGCTTGGTGGAAGGGAAGAAATTCATAATGTTTGGAATCCCAAAGAGAGCCCAAGACTGTAACGCCGGAGGGCATGCAAACAGAGCATGGTTAACCGTTTTATCAGGGTGATCGCATCGCGTACATCCCCGGTCCACCTTAAGCTTACGATTTACAAGGTTTGAATTAACCGCTAAAACGCCAAAGAGAGCTTGCCATAGAAAATTTCAAAGCTTTGAAGGGGCACTAAGTTGCCAAATTCGCCGCTTTATCCCGTTGGTGGAGGGTAGTTGGGTTGCGAAATGGAGCTCTGCATCCATATTATTGTGATGGATATCGTAGCCCGTTTTGACAGTATAAAGACCGGTCTTAGTAAAGTGCCAGCAGAAGCCATCAGCAATGAGGCGTGACGGTCGTAGCCGTAGTATATTGGAGACATCCATCGGACAAAACAATTGTCGTAGAAGTGGTTCCTGCCAAGTGGTACCGTCATCATGGATGAGAGCATTAACCTTAAGATCCGTATGGATTCCCAGGATAAGAGGTTGAGGGGAGTAAGGAAACTCACCTGGTACCCAGTTGTCTCTCCAAACACTAGTATTAAGTCCATTACCTATTGTGCGGCGGAGACCACTAGTCAAAAGTTTTCTTGCTCCCCAAATACTTTGCCATCCATAAGACGCCGCATTGAGACGGGAAGCCTGAAATGGTAAACATGCCCTAAAATATCTGCCCCGAAAAACTCGGGCAAAGAGAGAGGTCGGTTCATGGACCATACGCCATAATTTTTTAGCTAGAAGAGCCTGGTTAAAAACTTCTAGAGCTTCAAAATCTAGACCACCTTGATCCTTCGGGAGACAAGCTCTATGCCATTTTATCCAGTGAATACCTCTAGTACCTGGTTTGGAACTTCACCAATACGCAGCAATAGCACTGGTCAATTTGGACAGTAATCCTTTTGGAATACGGTAGCAAGACATAACATATGTAGGTAACGCCTGAACTACTGACTTTATGAGGAACTCCTTACCACCCTTTAAAAGGAACTTAGCAGACCAGCCATTAATTTTACTATTCAGTCGATCCCTGACATAGGCAAAAACCTAGGCTTTGGACCCCTGAAATTGTTCCGGTATTCCTAGATATTTCCCTGTCCCACTGTCAGTGAGAATACCCAAACGGTATTTTAGGATTTGCCGATCCCGAGGAGGCACTTTTTTACCAAAAATAATCGTGGACTTATCAAGGTTAATCTTTGACCCGAAGCATGTTCATACAATGTTAAAATACCTGCAATTTTATCACACTCGGCCAAACTTGCCTTACTAGAAGAAAAGGCTATCGTCGGCGAACAATAAGTGTGAGATTGGAGGGCAAGCCACAACCATTTGAATACCCGATAGAATGCCTTCAGTCTCTGCACCCCGTAGATTAGCAATAAGGGCCTATGTACAGAGGATAAATAAGTAAGGGGATAACGGATCCCCCTGACGTAGACCCCGTGTTGGTTTGATAAAACCTTTGGGTTCACCATTAATCAAAACCCGATAAGAGACAGAAGAAACACAGAACACAACCCGGTGAACCCAAGATTCGGAGAAACCCAATTTTATCATCAGCGCACGGAGAAAATTTCACTCGACACGATCATATGTCTTACTTATGTCTGTTTTAATAGCCGTAAAGTCCATCATACACCAAGCTTTAGATCTTAGGGCATGGAATCCTTCATGGGCAAGGAGGATGTTATCGGTAATAGCCCGCCCTTGAACAAATGCCGACTTAGTGTCATAAATTATAGCCGGGAGAATAAATCGCAATCTGTTACATATGGATTTTGAAATAATCTTATATATAACATTTCAGAGGCTGATTGGCCGAAAATTAAGCATCTCCTTTGGGCGATCAACTTCCGGGACTAAGCAAATATTTGTCTCATTTAGATGTTCATCAAAAAAACCACGAGTATAGAAGTCTTGGATCAGTTGGATGACTTGATGGCCAACGATGTGCCAGTATCATTGGTAAAAAAATGCAGTCATTCCATCTGGTCCTGGTGCCTTTTCCGGAGCCATCTCAAACATGGCACTGCGAATCTTGTCCGGGGAGAACGATCGCATCAGTAAAGCATTTATATCATCAATGACGTGAGCTTGGATTGGTGCAAGTGATAAATCCAAATTACTTACTATTGAGGTAGAGAACAACAATTGAAAATACGAGACAGCCACCTATTCAATATCATCATCCTTTTCAGACCAAATACCCTTAGAATTTAGGAAACTGGAAATTATGTTGCGCGCACGACGCTGTTTAGTAGAGGCATGAAAGAATTTCGTATTTTTATCCCCTTCCTGAAACCAAGTCACACGATTCTTCTGTTTCCAGAAAAGCTCCTCGTCAGCCATAGTGGTCCGCAACCGCTCCGTTAAGGCAGCTAATTCCTCTGGACTCACTGTATCAGAAGAGATCGCATGGTCTACTTGGAGTTTTAATGTTTCAACATCTAGGGAAGAGTAAAAGAACTCATCCCTGCACCAGTGCGATATCCGATCTCTACAGTTCTTAATTTGATCCCAAATCCCGAAATCTGAACTCGGGCCTGATCTTAGCCAACCTTCCTTAACCACCGCCTCGAAACCACTTTTCAAAGGCCACCTTTTATCAAAACGAAATTGGCGAGAGCCATGATGAGTTCTAGAACCAAGCTTAATGAGGATATGGCGGTGATCAGATCCCCACATGGGGAGGTATTCCGTATGAGACCTGGAGAACAACTCATGCCAGTCTTCATTTCCCATTGTTGGATCTAAACGACATCATACCTTCGACCACCCTCGACGACCAACCCACGAGAGACTATTACCAGTAAATAGAAAATCAATCATTCCACAGCATTCACGCATCAAACGGAAATCGAGAAAAGAAGAATTTGGGAGAATGCGCCCCCTTGTTTTCAAAATGATTGATGATATCATTAAAATCCCCCATCATAGCCCAAGGGGCTGAACGGCCCAAACTAAAGCGTTTTAAACGTTTCCAGACAATATCTCGCTTTGAAATAACAGGGTCTCCATAAACAAACGAGATAAAAGTTTTATTTCCTTGAATGGTAACCAATACATCGATTACATTCTTATTAAAGAAAAGAACTTGAACATCAAAAGAAGCTAAAGCAAGTAGAGCTAAGCATCCACTAAGACCTGAAGGGTCAACAATAAATAAAAAATCATATCCTAAGTGGCCTTGGATATCTTAAAGAAAAGAGCGAGGTTGTTTGGTTTCCATGAGAAAGAGAATCCCCGGGAAAATAGTGCGCTGAAATTCTCGGAGACACTTAACCGCCAAAAAGCTTCCCGCTCCTTAGCAGTTCCAACTCAGGATCATTTTGTCTCACCTGGTGTTCCTCAACCACCTGGCTCCCAATGTTACCCGATAAACATCCGCTTTCCGGATCCGCCTCAGGAATTGGCGGGAATACAGCCCGAGCAGCTTCCTTTTTCCTTAAGACAAAAGGATTAGTCTTCACTACATTCGAAACGTGAAGGGGGGAAAGTCTGATCTTCTTTCTTGTTAATAGCTTCTTCGAAAATTTACCTTTACCCTTCTCCCCAACAATCGACTCTAATTCAGAGCCAAGCAGCCCTTTAGGAGGCAAAATAACCTCTTCCATGGAACACACAGCCATAGCAACTCCATCGTGTTTAATAGGCATAGGAGGACATTATTGATGGGCTGGGCCCGCTAGAACACTCTCAATGCCAAAATTCCCCATCACCTAAATGCAAATATGGGTTTGTTCCTTCTTGTAGTGGGCCTGATGATTTCGGCTCAAAAGTTGCTAGGACCCATTCCTTAGTGGACCCAAATACATAACCTGGAATTTTCGAACATGTGGAGGAAGAAGCATGCGAGTTTGACCCATATTGATGGGCCTGCAAATGTGAGGATTTGGACCCAAGGGCTTCAGAAGCCTCTCTAGCCCGATTTGCTAAATCAGAAGAACCACCCAATTGAACCGCCGAAAACAAATTCCTTCGGACTGAGTTACGTGGTCTTAGGGACGAAGATTCTGCTACCGATGTCCCTCTAACCAGTTCTACAGCCACCAGAAAATCTCGAACCGCTGGAACCAAGCGAGTTAAACCCCAAGGGAACTGATGGTGGCCACAGGTTTGACGGTCACCTCTATTGTCCTTCCGGTTACGCCTATCAACACGTTCCGGTTGATTGCGTTCATGTTGACGTCTTCGGGGACACGCCAAGGCAGCATGGGACAATAGTTTTTTAGCTTTTAATAGGCAAAACGAACTATTAAATTTTCCCCAGTGGCAAACTTGATGGCAAGAGGAGGCATCTAACATCACCCGAATCCTCATGAATTGTAGATCAACCTCAAGTAATTCACCCAAATCCTCACCAATAGAACGAAAGGCTTGTTCAACCCGAAAATGGTCAGGAATTCCGAGCACTAAGACCCAAAAAAACATCGAGGCAGGATAATCAATTCGAACTGTGGGGATCCAGCGATCAAGAGCAATCATCCACCTGTCAAAATGGTAGGGGCGATTCTCAAGGACCCTTTCCATATCATCAGCCGATTCAAGCCTGAATCGAAAACGACCATTCTCGGCATCCATATCATGAACATGACGATCACATTCCCAGACTGTTGGGAGAAAAGAAATCAGAGATCCGATATTATTCCCCTGGACCACCGTATTCAAAACTCGTCCCACCAGAGTCTGGTTGAACTGGGTGATCACACTGGAGTTATCAAAGCTCGAAATTCGAAGAGGTGCCTGGGAACGGTCACTTGTCCGACGATTGACCAGAGATGATTGCGAGGACCTAGACGCCATAGCAAGAATCAATGAGATAAGAAGAAGAAGAATCAGATCAAACGAGATTGAGAAAGAGAAATGCAGAGGATCACAAATAATCCAGAGGATCACAAATAATCCAGAGTATATATAGTAATCTCACCGAGATATACAGATACCAGAGAATCATATGTGGAATAAAGTTGAGATGACGTTGATATCGCTGAGATTGTGCCATCTCCGATACGCAAGATCCAAATACGAAATGAGAATCATCCAGAAACAATCGGGGTATTAAGAAAGATAGCAGACAAAGGAAAGAAGTATCAGGGGATAGAAGTCCCAAATCACCATTAATCACGCCGATGAGTAGCTAGCGGCGGCGTCCCTCAAGAATCGCCTAGGACGAACAAAATCGACTATTTCTTAGCTCCATTTCCAATAATAGTTTTATAAAAATCGTGTATATAATTATCTTTTAACTATAAATAAAAATATAAATTTAAAGAGGCCAACAAACGCTTTAGAGCATAAACAATGCATAGATTTAAAAGGTTTTTAGGGAGTGGGTCCCACACAAAATTTAAGAAACTTGCTCTTCCCTTTCTTATTTCGAATCCGGTTTTTGCACTGTTCGTCGGCTCCACTGACACGTGGCGACCCACGATTGGTTTAGTTCTTAATTTTCTTTTGTTTAAAAAAATTAAAAATTAAAAACTCACCTTAAAAGACTTTTTTGCATTGTTCATGTTCTTAGGTAAAAAAACAAGCGTTTTGACAAAAGGCAATTGGAAGGTTCCATGCAGAGGGAAATAACGCTACCTTAATGGCTAAGGCCATAGATTAAGCGGTGAGTAATAAGGAATATAAATGAATAAAACTAACAAACAAACGTGTACTCAAAATCTCAGTCATTAAATTAAAAATATACTGAGTTACTCTAAAATATAATAAAAATAAAAAATAACTTGTATGGGTTGGTAAGCGGCAAATCCAGCTGCCAAGCCTCTTTGACTTCCCATTTGATCATGGTAAGCTCGTCTTCTTCTTCTTCTCTCCCAAAAACTGAAATACTTTAAAGCTCTCTCATGAACCCATCATAACATTCCATTTCTCCCCATGAATAATTCTTCTACATCAGGTTTTTCTTCTCCTTTGATTCTCTTATGCACATTTCTACTTTTCTATAACATTTTCTGTGTTTAGATGTAATTAGTATTGTGTTTGAGTGTGGATTGCATTTTGAATGATTAGTGATTCGGATTTGTTGATTTTGAATGTGATCTTTTCTTGTTTTTGGTTTACAGTGAAGAGGCTGGTTTCCTCAAAGGCATTGAAATGTTTCTACTTCAACAAAGAAAAATCTCAAGAAAATGAAGCTAAAACAGGAAAGTTTGATACAAGTTCAATAGTGAGAGGAGGATCAGGGTCTGAGTTTAACTCAGACACAAGTACTACAACTTCCATTACTTCCTCTTTACATGTCCTCTCTGAGACTCATAGTAACAATCTCACAGTCTTTCCCCTCGATGACCTCAAAACTGCTACCAAGAATTTCAGTCGATCATTGATGATCGGTGAAGGTGGCTTTGGTGGTGTGTTTCGTGGCGTCATTCAGAACCCTCAAGATTCTCGTAAAAAGATCGAAATCGCAGTTAAACAACTCAGCAGAAGAGGTCTACAGGGGCATAAAGAATGGGTGACAGAGGTAAATGTATTGGGAGTAGTTGAGCATCCGAATCTAGTGAAGCTGATCGGTTATTGCGCAGAAGATGATGAAAGAGGGATACAACGTCTACTTGTTTACGAATACGTACCAAACAGAAGTGTTCAAGACCATTTATCAAATCGTTTTATAGTCACTCCTCTACCTTGGTCCACTAGAATGAAGATTGCTCAAGATACTGCTCGTGGACTAGCTTATCTTCATCAAGGCATGGAGTTTCAGGTCTCTTTTCTTCATTTCTCATCACAAATTTCTTCAAGACAAACTTTTTTCCTTTATGTGTTCTTGAAAATATTATTCTTCGTTTTATATGTCAGATCATCTTTAGAGATTTCAAATCCTCTAATATCCTTCTTGATGAAAATTGGAATGCAAAGCTTTCGGATTTCGGACTTGCTCGAATGGGTCCTTCTAATGGAATCACTCACGTCTCCACTGCGGTACGCCAAACCTAACTTGTCCGTTCATGAGATTTTAAAGGTTGCAATATAAAATGAAAAAATTAGTTTGTTTTGCATAATTTTATGAAAAATTGGATGGTTTTTAAATTAAAATTTTGGAAAATACAAAATGGACTAGACTTTCGTGCTTGTTCTACTTGATCTCGGGGCCGGCCTAACTTATTAGGCTCCAATTATTTATTACTTTGCGTAGGCTAACCATGACTTTTAGGCTAGTGGTTTGTGTTAGTTTTGTTGAAGAAAATGATAAAAGAACTAATTTTGTTTAACAGGTTGTTGGGACCATTGGCTATGCAGCTCCGGAATACATCCAAACTGGACACCTCACGGCCAAAAGCGATGTGTGGAGTTACGGAATCTTTCTGTATGAGCTCATTACAGGGAGAAGACCATTCGACCGAAACCGCCCAAGAAACGAGCAGAACATCTTGGAGTGGATCAGACCTCACTTGTCTGACATACATAAGTTCAAAATGATCATAGACCCAAGACTTGAAGGAAACTACTACCTCAAATCGGCATTGAAGCTAGCGGCAGTTGCTAACCGGTGTTTGATGGTAAAGGCAAAATCTAGGCCAACAATGTGTCAAGTTTCAGAAATGTTAGAAAGGATAGTGGAGACATCAGATGAGGTATCTCCTGCACAGCCATTGATGAAGAGCTTAACGCCTAAAGATGCCTTTGAGGCAACAAGAAGAGAGAGAGTTAAGAGAAGATTTGTTGAGCTTTTAATTGGGGTTAATGGTTGTCCCAATTTTCGTACTTGGTCTCCTAAACTTGTTACTTCTGTCTAAATTTTTGAGAGATGAACAAATAACTCAAAGTTTGTGATATGCCATTGTAACATTTTTTTTTTGTGAAAACACCATAACAAACTTCTAGTAGAATTGTGTGACGGACAAGAGAGAAGTTGTTTCTGATGTAGTAATGACAATGTTTTGCCACTAACTATTGTCTGATGATTACCTTCATGTTCAAGTGATGAATTTTACCAACCATGAGTTGTCCTAGTGGTTAAACTTCTAAATCTTAAAAATGTAAGGGTCTAAGAGATCACAGATTCGATTTACGTTGGGAGGAGTTTGTTCACCAAATGAAACTTATATAACATAGTTTGGGTTTGAATCTTGATACTTCGGTTAGATTTCTCAATATGGAGAGTCTGTGTTACAGAAGAATGTAATGAGTATGTGTTTCTATCGATTATAATGTGACATAAAATATTATTAAAAAACCAGTGGAATTGGTTAAAGGAAGGGCGTGAACAAAAAAGTAAGGTAAAAGATTATACATAACCCCTTTTGAACATTGAGACAATGTATAGTTGCGAATCCAAAGACATCAACACAAAGGTATTTCCTTTTTCAAGGTTTAAACCAGCTAAAGGTGCAAATCACCACTCAGAATACAAAAGAAAAAGAAGAATCTGAAAATGCAAGAAACAATCGCTATGTGGAATAAAAATACAAACAGAAAAAAGAAGAACAAGTATCCCCCAGAAGACAAAATGGGCATAAAGATGTATTAAAAATAATAATCAAATATTATATGTTTTCAGCTGATCAATTTCTCAATGATCTTGGTGAGAGCTGAATATGAGCCAATGACTGAAGATATTGTTCCTACTATGATGATTAACACACACAGTAGCATCTACAAACCCCAAAACCAAAAACATTTGTCAATCAATCTATAACATTATTACCACTCTTTTAATGAGAAAATACAGAATTTTACCTGAGACCGAGTTACTTTTCTCCGTACGATGCTCAAGAAACAAGCTGGAGGAAGTATCAACGTCTACAGAAAACAAAAAATATGAACTTTAATATCTAAACATAAGATCCTTATTTGCAACTAAATTGGAAAATAATGTCAGCTTACGACAAGCATTGTCAACAATGATCCAATCAATGACATGACAAGACCTGCCAAAAAAAAAAAAAATCCAAGTCTTTTACTAATGATTCTAGAGAAAATGAGATTTGCATGAAAATGATCTTACCAAAGAAGGGAATTGCAAGACCAACAAACAGAGTAGAGAAGACCAATGCGGTTCTAATAGCAATTGCATACCAATGTGACTTGTTATGTCTTGATGGTATCAATTCCTCAAGACTAAGTGCTACTGGAGATATAGTCAAAGCATATTTGGTAAATGGATTGACCACCTTCAAAAGGGTTAAAACAGAACAATTTTAGTTCTCATTTGATCATAACATAACCAATATGTAATAATGGTGGAAAACAAAACATATATTAGATCTCATTACCGTAGTCCAGATAGCTATCTTAGTAGCAACCAAATCCTGAGGCAAGTTCAGAGTAAACTGTGATTGTGTAGCTTCTCCAAACATCGTATAACCCATAACAGCAACACCAGCATACATCAGAGTACAAATGCCAAAACTGCAAACAAAATTTATCAACATTTCTTAATTCAAATTGTTTTCAAATGTGAAGCATGTCTTATAGGTTGAGGAAGGTTCATATGAAAAAGTTAAATTTTGCATAGGCGAAAGTCGAAGATATTTAGAAAACGTAGAGATAAGAACAGGGTCAGTCCTGAGATTTTAAATGCTGCAATCTAAAATGAAAAAAGTTAGTTTTTTGCACAATTTTACTATAAATGGACATGTTCTTATACTAAAATTTTGAAAATATAAAATGGACCGCAAGCTCATAGATCGATCCTGGTTAAAAGGAGCTTGTATAAACTTACCATGTCATGAGGGCAGCTGGGTATTGATTTGGTTTAGCCATAGAAGTATAAATATTTGGGAAAACAGCATGTCCTGAGTAGCAGTAACCATAAAGCCCTATAGCTACTGGTAAAGTTGATAAATTTAGAGTAGTTCCTTTGCTGTGAATTCCAACTTCATCCACCAAACCAATCCAAAATAAACACAAAACCACTAGCACCGATGCAATCACCCCTCCAGCTGAAAAAATTATAACAAAATTGTTATGTTAGTAATATTTCTGGCTACAATGATCTCTAAAGATAGTGTATAAGATAACAAAGTTACACCTGAGATATAACTCAATATGCTAAGATCTCTAAGCCAAACGGTGGGGAGAACAGCGAGAGTGGTTGCAAGTGCAAATAAATGTTTTGCATCTAACTCAAATCCTCCAATACTTAAGGCAGCATTTGGAAATAATGATGACAAATTATCACTCTCCAATATTATATATTCAACACAACACGCCTGCAATATCAATAAAATCATGTTCTTATATATTATATATTCACCTTCTAATGAAGTAAACATCTGAGTTTAATCATACAGCTTTTAATTCTATGAATGCAAAAGATTATTTTAAAGAAACAAACAACAAGTTACATCTAAACTAAACGGTCTGAAATTTACTATTTGCACCGATCATTTTACACTAGTAGCTTTTAAGAAGCATTAAGGGGTCATTCAATATAAACAATCTTTGCCGCTTTAGTGATGTCAAAAGTAGCTTTAAGAGAAAAGATTAAAGAGTCTCAGGTAGTGACAAATCTAGAATGAACTAGTGGGAGAATCTATGGGACCCTTTGCTAACGTGTTTCACAACATGGGGTCACTGATTCTACAATTTTAAGATTTCTTCTGCTCTGTTTTTTAGAACCACTTGGAATCTCTCTAACTATGTACTTTTTCTTGACAAAATTAAGAGCAAAAGTGCTTTATTTTTTTCAAAAAGTATATAAATTAATAAACTGGTGGATGAGTGGAAGAAGTACTTACGTATAGCTCCAAATAAAGTACTATCTGCAATACATCAAAAAAAGAATATTAAAATCAAAATAATGGTTTCAAATTCCACTATTAAAGGTGGTTTAGTGATAAGCTACTAATTAATATTCCACTATTTCGTTAGATTCTACTATTTGTGATAGAATTTAGATTCTACTATAGAATTCATAAGATATTCAATAAAGCTTCACATGTTAACAGTTGTCCTTGGCTTTTGACTTATTTGATGCCCAAAAGGCAAATTACTTTCATTCTTTTTTGTAGAATCTTGAATATACTTCATTCAACTTTCTTAATTTTCTATGTAATTCCTTAACTTCATCACATTTCACTATAGAGGAGGATTTAAGTCCCTTACCGAGACAAAGATACGTCCAGTGGTACCAAAAGCAGCTTGTCCGATGTCGGGATAAGTCTCGAGATCAGACTCGCTGTCTAGGCAGTAACGTAGGAGAATTCCAGTGTAGAAAGAAAGAAGACCATATATAAACAATATCATTAGTCCCATCCATCCTCCTTCTTTAGCAGCATAAGGTGTTGAAAGTAGTCCAACTCCACATAGAACGTTCAATCCTGCACATGTCCCACATGTTCATTAACTCACTAAATCGAAAATAGATTACAATCATGTTCTTTGAACCTAGACGTGTTGCTCCTAACAGTTTTAATCATGTGCTCCTTGTGCTAAGAGACAATAGAGTTGATTGCTATTTTGTACTTTTCTCTCGTATTATAAAAACGGTCGTTTTCAAAACAGAAGAAGACGGTCGAAGCCCATACACATTATGCCACTTTAAAATATGAAAGAATCTAATGAAAGAGTATCCGAATATTACATATCCTAATATCACACACAGACACACTAGACTACTATACTGACAATTAAACAGCAGAGAAAATGTTGAGAACTTTTCATTATGATTCGGAAAAAACTCATGCGAAAAGCTAAACTTTTGTAAACCCTGAGATTTTTAAGGTCGCAATTTAAAACGAAAAACAAAGGTCAAAATTGCAATTTAAAAAAAAAAATTGGTTGTTGTCTTCACTAAAAGTTTAAATAAAAAAAATAAAAAAACGGTAAGCTCATGTTTGTTTTGCTTGGGTTCAGAAGGGACTCTGCACTCATTACTTTTCTCATCAAGTTAAGCAACTCTTAAACTTTTTAACTACTTTATAAGCCAAGCATTTTGATGAAACTCACCATTTAGAACCGCTTGTCCATATGAACTACTGCGAGACATTGGAATCTCATGAGAGACCATTGATACTTTATCTTCCTTTCGCATTGAACTTTTCCTCGAAGGAGGAGGAGAAAGCAAGCCATGAGAGCTAAGCCTGTGTTTTGGTGGTGATTGTTCATCTGCCTGTGGTTGTAACAGAGGTTTTGTAACAGTTGGTAATGACTCTGGAGTATGTCTTCTTATCAGTGAAGAAGACAAGAAAGAGCTTCCGAATCTTGTCACCGAATTATTTCCCAAGAAACCAATATTGGGAGACGGTACACTACTATATAGATCAATCGATTGCCTACAAACAATATTACAAAAGGAAGAGATGAGAATAATGTTTTTGTCAACAACATTCATTAATGCATTATGTTAAGTTTGGACTCATGTTGTAACACGAAGACCACACTAGCATCAACTACTAAGCTACAAATCTTAATGTATTGGGGCCGAGACCTTGAACTAAAGTTGGAAACCAAGACCCTTAATTTTTTTCCAGATAAATGATATTGTGGAATAACACACTCAAGAGAATTTTTTAATGGGTTTAATGCGTGACACAATTTTTGGCTGTCCAAATTAATATGTGGCCAAATCACTTGAGATAGAGATAGAGATAAACCTGTAACTCTGTGGCCAAGCAGTGGTGTAAGAGTTTGGCTTAGTCTGAGTTTGGTTTTCATCATAAGCATCCGAGGAATCAGAATGGCTTTCTCCATCTTCTTCTTCTGAATCTTTTCTGTCGTCTTCCTCTTCGCTTTCAATGTATAAGCTTTGATCAGAAGCTGCGTGATTCATTTTTTCTTTTTCTTAACAAACCTTAATTCTCCTCCTGCGTGATTTTCAGATTGATTCGTACACAAAATTAGAATTCGGAAATGGAAAACAATCGTATCAGAGTGCAGATGACTGGGTTCTGAGATCTAACCTTTCTAAAGTCAACAGTCTCTGTTTCTATTCTAGAACAAGATTTTTTGCCTTAGAATGAAGAATTGAGCTTCAAATAATAAGTCGTCAGAGGAAAACAGACCAAACATATAAAAAAACAAGAGTCAGACTGTCGGAATTTTGGTGATGAATTAAAATTGCATCGGCTTCGATGAGAATTCGTTGAATATCATCCACTTGTATAGAAACAAAAAAAACAAAAATCCTTATAAACGAAAACAGATTTTCTCATTTATCATTGGAGGACCGGAGAAATATGTGCTCTGCGTAGTTTGAATTGATTCGCAGAATCGAGGGGAAAAAACAGACACTTTGAAGTGACAATTATTGGTATTGTTATTACCTTGAAAAATGTTTTCGTGGGATCTAAACAATCATGAGCTAGAGAGAGATGTGCAGGAGGAGGATATGGAGGAGAGTGGAAGAGAACGAGCGAAGCAAGGAGGGAGAGACAGCGGCTTTTTCTCTCTAGACCTTATATTCAATTTACAAATACTTTCTCTACATTGCTTGCTTTTTTATACAAGTGTAACGTATTTTTTAAACAAATATTATATAGTTTTTTTCAATTTTAACTTTATTGAACAGTAAACATGTGTTATAGTCTAATGGTTTGTAAATTGCTATTATATCATAAATTGGGTTTTATATTAAAAGCGTGTGTGCTAAAAGAGCACGTCTAGAAGACTAAAACTATCAAAGAGGCACGATTGTGGAAAGAATCATATCTAGAATCCTACAGAGACCTCGCCTCGTATCTTTATGTAGTTCGATATTGTTTCGCCACCAAAGATGCATAAGACAAGTCTACACTTTTTTGTGTTTCTCGCTTAGCCAATGTTTACTAAATTCTTTGGTAAAATCTACTCTTCTATCTTGCATGTCCAAGACAAAAGTGTGTGCACGGAAAAAACAATTATCATTAGAGAGAGTTAACCATATATAGATGAGGCAATAGGAGGTAACATGTGTTTACCCCNGATCACGAGATGTTCAATGGGTAATTTGGCACAACATGTATTTTTAGGACGGTTAAAATCGAATTAAGGAAATGCGATTGAAAAACGATGGAAAAACATTAAAAAACAGAAGTGGAGACGATATATTATCTCTTTCTTTAATTCTTTAAAGCGCTCGTAGTTTGATGCGATTTTAGAATCTCAGAATACAACCGCAATGAGACCGATTCGCGACACTCGAATTTGGAATCTACCAGCTTACTATTCTACGATGTAGTCTCGAATGGAAGACTTACAGGAAGAGAGAGAGAGAGAGAAGGAGTCAAAAAGTTTGTGAGAGATTTTTTGTGTGAAATCAAAAGCGTCGAATGAAGGAGAGGAAGTGCCAATATATAGGCGATCAGAGCTTGGAGCGCAAGCCACAATGGTTGAGGATTGCACCTAAGATTTACGGAGCGAATCGAGGCGGAAAATCCGAGACCCATTGAGACTCGTTCAAAGCTTGTGAGCTAATTGAACCGAAACTAATTTCGGTTTGGGTTCGGATTTGATTTTATTAAACCAAAATTAAATTGATTATTGAGCCAAAAAATTCATATACATTTTCTCCAAAAGGGCTTCTTAATTTGGGCTTACGACCCATTCCTAATGACACGCACCCGCACCGAGCCGGTCGTTCGGCGGCGATGCGCGCGTGTGGATGGCCCATATCTCTCCAATACATCATAGTGTACTCAATCCAATTGAACTTAAGCAATGTCTTGTGCACTATATATACTAGTGAAATCTTTTCTCCATAACCAATGTGGAACTTTTTACACTTACACCATTTGGTCAACATTAGTCTACATTTTGCATGTTTAAGTTCCTATCTTTTCATCTTCATTTTTCATTCAAATTCTACTCAAATTTGACAAGTTAATGTTTCATTTTATAGTGCTCGTTACAAGGAGATGCACTCATAATTCGGTCATTTCGGTGAACGTCTTCACAGAAAAAATCGCCGGAACATTGGTCAATATTAGATGCTACAAATTTTAGTTCCAACAATCCCCACAAGAATAGAAATGACTCTAAAACATATGACGACTAAGTACACTCAACAGACTTTTTTGACTAGACACACTTAAAAGACTAGACATAAGGACTTTTCGAGATTACATGCGAAATTTGTTGCATTTGAGTAGTTAGCGTTTTTTAGCTTTGAACCGCTCATTGTTAATATTTTTCGGGTTTACTCGACCAGGAGGTGAACATGATATCTTGAACCAGTTGAGCTTTCATGTAAGCTGAGACAAGAGCTATAACCCAGCTTTATTTCTCGTAGAACTAAGTTCTCTGTTGTGTTCATTTTGGCCTTGAACATGTCTGATTTTTCATGAGTGAACCTGTAGAATATAGCCTCACCTTCATTTTCCTAGAAGCGGCCCCATTTCACACTCACAGGGTGATCTACCATTAGCTCTTTTCAGAAGTATCATGTTGTACTCCAATATTACAAGCTATGAAATCATTAAAAGCTAACGCTTAACCTTATCACATATAGGTTTGCACTGTTTATCATTTAAAGACATAGGTAGAAACATAAGCTTCACAGTGCTTTATTAGATTCATATTGATTTAGTTGACCCTTTGAACCTATTTTCTAGGGATCTCCAGTCACTTAGGCGGGGTATCCATCAAAATTCATCTTTAAGTTATAGGCTTTAATCTCACTCCTCTTGATGATTTCACCACTTGAGCTCGTGATAGATCTTTAGTAAACAAATTCGCTAGGTTGTTTACTGATTTGATGTAATCAGTTGTGATTACACCATTTGAGATTAAGTGTCTAATGGTTTTATGTTGCCTTCTTATATGACAAGATTTACCAATAAATCAGGTATTCAGTGCCCGAGCTATAGTCTATTGACTATCACAATGTACATGTAATGCTGGCACTGGTTTATCCCACATCGGTATAGCTTCCAAAAAATTTCGAAGCCATTCTACTCCCTCTACAGCTTTGTCTAAAGCTATAAATTCATATTCCATGGTCGATTTGGCTAATAGAGTTTGTTTGGAAGATTTCCAGGACACTACTATACCACCAGGTTTAAAGATATATCCACTCGTGAATTTTTAGTATTTAGAGTCGGAAATCCAGTTTGAGTCATTGTATCCTTCTAAAATCTGGTCTTTTACCATAATGCAGACCATAATTTGTAGTGTAATATAAATAGTTCAACACTCTAGTTATGGCTTTCCAGTGTTTATGTCATGGATTACTGGTGTAACGACTACGTACATTTACTGCATGAGCTAAATCGGGTCTAGTACAATTTGTTAAGTACATTAAACTTCCGATCACTCTTTCATATTCTAGTTGTGACACTGCGTCACCTGAATTTTTAGTCAAGTGAACTTGAGCGTCAACCATAGTTTTTAAATCGGGTCTTGTCCGTTTTGGACGTTGTTTGTCCTTACAAGGAAACATGTTCTCAAAGAAAGAAGCATTCTGTGATTCGATGACTGTATTGACATGAATATCAGGTATATATGATTTATGAACCATAAATCTATAAGCACTGCTATTGTGTGCATAGCCAATGAAAATACAGTTCATGGTTTTAGGCCCAATAGTGACCTTTTTTGGAGGTGGTACAACAACCTTTGCAAGGTACCCCCACACTTTGAGGTATTTGTACGATGGTACATGACCTGTCAAAAGCTCATAAGGTGTTGTGCTATTGTGCTTATTTGGTATTTTGTTCAAAATGGTATTTATAGTAAGCAGAGCTTCCCCCTACATTGACTGAGGTAACCCAGATTCTTGCAACATAGCATTCATCATCTCTTTGAGAGTGCGGTTTTTACGTTCTGCAGTCCCGTTAGATTCAGGGGAGTAATGAGCGGTAGTTTGATGTATGATCTCATGTTCTTTGCAGAAATCAATAAAGGGACCATCATACTCGCCTCCTCTGTCACTTCTTACTACTTTGATAGTTTTACCAAGTTGATTTTCAACTTAAAGTTTATATTCTTTGAATTTTGACAAGACTTCTTCTTTGCTATGTAACAGATATACATAACAATATCTTGTGCTATAATCGATGAATGTCACAAAATACTTTTTACCGCTTCGAGTTTGTATATATTTCAGATTACATAAATTTGTATGAATTAAACCCAAAGGTTCGGTAGTTCTTTGAACTTTAGGAGTTGGAGTTTTGATGAGTTTGGCTTGTACACAAACTTCACATTTTTCTTTATTTACTTTGAGTTGAGACTTATTAATTTTTGAATAGATTTGTAATTAACATGTCCTAATCTTTCATGCCAAGTATTGAAAGACTCAACCAAATAAGCAACAGACTTTTCATTAACATTATCAGTAATTACAATGTTAGCTATTTCAAGCTTGTGAGGACGAAGGACTGTCATTACACACATTTTGACAAGTCCTCCTTTTACAAATCCCTTTCCCAAATACACCCCATTTTTCCTAAGTACTAGCTTGTCAGCTTCAAAGCTTGTTCTGAATCCAGCTTTACTCAGTAGAGTTTCCAAAACAAGGTTCTTCCTCATGTTCGGCACATGTTTGACATTGTTCAGTGTACGCTCACGTCCTGAAGTCAGCTTCAGAACCACTTTGTCGCAACCTTCAATCTTTGAGCGAGCTGTGTTTCCCATGAACAATTTCTCCTCGGTTTTTTTCTTCTGATAAGTGGTGAACATTTCCTTATCAGCGCGGATGTGGGTGGTTGCACCAGTGGCATACCACTATTCTTTCGGGTTGTCTCAACCATGTTGACTTCAGAGACAACCGCGCACATATCTTCTTCAATAAGATAAGCTTGAGCTTTATCTTTAGCTTTAGGAGCACTTCGACACACATCTGCTTTGTGTCCTTGCTTACCACATTTGTGGCATTTCCCTTTAAACTTCTGGTTTTTTCCATTTTTCTTGAAGTTTGTTGAGGGATTTGGTTTGAGGAACTTTTGTTTCCCTTTGCCCTTTTTCTTTACCTCAACCACATTCACCGTATGTTGCTCAGAAGCAACAAAAATTGGACGGTTTTGCTCTTTCATTCGAAGTCGCATAATGACATCTAAGAGCGAAATCGACTTCTTCTTGTGCTTCAAGTAGTTCTTGAAGCTGAGCCAACTCGGGGGTAGCTTCTCAATGAAGCAGTTGACCGTGAAAATTTCATCGATCATCATCCCTTCAGCTGCAATCTCAAGATAGATGAGACTCAGTGCGTCGACTTGTTCCATGATAGGTTTCGAGTCCACCATCTTGAAGTCCAAGAACTTTGCGACGACAAATTTCTGACAACCAACATCGTCAGATTTGTACTTCTTCTGTAAGGCGAGCCAGAGCTCGTTAGATGTATGTGCCTCCTGACTATACACTTTGTACAGTGGATCAATGAGGCGGCATAAGATCCAACCTTGACAGACGAAGTCATGATGCTTCCAAGCATCAACAACAGCTTGAACGTAGGCATCGCTGTTTCTGAGAGGAACGATTGGTGGATCGTCCGTGAGAAATTTTTCAGCGTTCAGATTGCTCATGTAGAAGAGCATTTTGTTTTGCCACGTTTTGAAATTTGTCCCCTCGAATTTCTCCGGAAATAGGCCTTGCGCCATTGCTGTAGGCAGTTTTGACATTCCGACGAAGGCACCTTTCGGAACCAAGGTCTGGACCGTATTGGCAGACCAGTCAATGTGTCCATCAGTATGGACATTTTCAGTATTCTCGGTCGTCATCTGTAAAACAGAAACCGGAAACTCTCAGTAATATATCGCGGAAACATGTTAAAACGATCGCGAACCGGTAAAAACGTTTTAAACGATTAAAATCAAAATTCGATATAAAGCGGTTGCTATAGAGCGGATTTTTTAGAATTAAGATTGTAGGAATCGTAAAACCGGATTTAGTTATAAACCAAGTTTAAACTGTTTAACAATCTTAAACCGAACGGAGTCGAGTCGAAACTCTTTCCTTAATTCTAAAAATTGCCCGAAGTAAGACGGTTTACAGAAATTTAAGAATCCCAGGATACAACCGTTCCACGTCTTTATTAAGTCTTACTCGTAATAAAGGATATCGACATTAGTCTTTATGAATGAAAGAAATGGATGTGGGTGGTGTGGTATTTATAGTAGTCGTATGGGTGGCTAGTCCGAAAGGATGCACCGGTTCGACCGCACCCGCTCGTGTGGAAGGACCAAAATAAATATGGGCCAAATGGGCCGAACCTTGAACAAAATTTTCGCCAAAAAATATTAGGCCCGAGACCCGAGACATTCGAGACATTCGACCCCACGGCCTGCGGTCGGGCCGAGCCAGCCGGCGGCGGCGCACGCGTGGTTCTCCTCTCCCAATTCCACCATGCATAGTGTCTATTTGCTACTCACTTGTAAACATACCATGAGTAGTCTCTATATATACCACTTAAAATCAATCTTCCCAAGCAATGTGGGACAAAATAACTTTAGTTAATTTTGTTGACTTTTAGTGTGTTCAAGTAACATACTTTGTCTTTATATTTCTCATTCAATATAACTCCAAATTTAGCATGTGAATATTCAAAGTTATAGTCCAAACCACAACCTATTCAATGCAATAATAATCCGGCGATTCCGGGCAACGACCTTGCTGAAAAACTCGTTGGAATAGTGACAAAAGTCATTGTTCATATTTTGAGTTCCAACAATTTATTCATAGCAAAATATGTCGAGTGGCAAGTCTTTGCGATGGAGTTGGCTAAGTTGAAGATACTAACGAACTATTTTCCATAATTTAAGTTGGTGTTGGATCTTGGAATGTCGATCCGAAGATTGGGTTCGTATTGACAAAGGTGTTACA
>OVBE01000932.1:0-42041 GCA_900406425.1 Iberis pinnata
TTGCACTCTGGTCTCTGTGGTTCGATACCCTATCTTTACTACATTGAGCTGTTCTCTCCAGTAATAGACTAGGATTAAATTCTAAGCCTATCACATGTTCGACTGAAATTTTGTTTCCTAGGAGTTTACAATGTATTGTTACCTCCTTTGTTACCAATCCTTTGTTTTTGTTTTCTTCTGCGGTAGAGCTTCTTCCTCTGTCTCTGGTGCTTCTTCTATGTTGTCCACTACCATCTTATCCATCCCCATGGACATGATACTCTACTTTTGCTTCTTGTGCTTCTTTCTCGATGGATGCCTGCCACACATATACATTGTCTTAGATATGTTTTTATTACTATGAACGTTATTAGATTAGTTTGATTACTTTCTCTATGGACAAAGCTTTCACCTGATCCAGTTCTTTGTGAAGGAGAGTTGGTCCACTTGAGACAATTCCCTTATATAAGATAGTAAATAGAACACACAATTATAAACTATAAATTGCATCCACCAGCTGGATTAACCAAATAGCAAATGTTTTCAAACCTCTGTTGTTTGTATCTCATGTCCATCATTTTCCACTGCTAGGTTTGTTACTTCTTTCTCGATGTTGTCATGCATTATAAACTAATATTGTAAGTGTCTGTGGACATGGTATAAATATCCATACTTTTGTGATGCATATTGTTGAAATACCTTCTCTATGGATATCCCATGTGTTTTATCAATATCTTGAACTATTTTTCCAACATCCTCAAAAGGATTGAGGTTCTCCATTCCTGTTAATCCCATCTCGTTATGTGAGCTACTCTTCTGTGATCTTGTCTTCGCAGAGCTGGTCTGTTCATACGAAGAGTGTGAAACTTGAAGACGTTTAGACCGGCTACGGATCATACCAGATTAACGAAGTTGGCTAATGATATTGTCCATCATCTTGTCCATCATGGACTTCTTCATGGTCTCCACATATTCCTTGATTTCCGCATCACGAGCAACATTCATCTCTTCCATATGCTCAAAAATTTGTTCTATGTCGATTGTGCATTCTTCTTGTCCAGATTCTGCATCTTCTTGCCCACATTTTATTTTTCCTTTCTCTTTGGGTTTCTTGCCTTTATTCTTGAGCCTTTTCTCGTTCGCTATCAACGGCCACTTGGTGTTTCTCCTAACCACATATCCTTCGCAAACTTAAAGTCATGTCCTATTAGAAGTTCCAAATGCTCCACATACTTGTCTACCACCTCGTCTTCCCAATCATTTACATTCTCCTCCATTATTTGGTCTGTGTCGTCCAGGTAAGGCTTAACATAAAGCTGTAATACACACAAAAAAAAAATTTAGAAACTTTGACATTGTCTACCACAACATATACAAAATTGTGAAATGTTGACAATGTTGTCCAGTGAAAATTTACATTGTCCATGTATTCCACTTCCATGGTCTTTGAATTGTGAAATAATTTCAGAGCTGATAAACTTTGGACTGATTCGTTGGTGAAAGTGTTGTGATCATCCAAATCAGGTACGAATCTCTCAAGTTCAGGAATTTCTTTGAGAAAAACAATTGTAAAGCAAGGGGAAATCCGTGTGTGGCAGTGTGAGACTGGTTGAATTTGTCTTCCAAAACCTTTGTAGTCTTGCACTTGTCACCCAACTTCACCATTCTCAACGTAAGGGAGAATGACTATCGACCCCAAGGATAATCCTGAAACGCATCAAGGTCCTTCACCATCTCAACAATGGGGCAGGTCGTCCGAACGGACTGCTTGCTGCAAATGAGGACGCCTTCCACTATTACGATTAAAGCAAGTCTTCTCCAACGCCAAGACAGCATCCAGTCCCACTGAGGCAAACGGTTGTCTTCCTTTAACATATCAACAAAATCTTTGATTGTTAAGTCTTCGTCCTCATCGGGAAGGAGGAGATTCCAGTATGGTTTCTTAGGGTCCGTTGGTGTCTGTAATCTCTCCAACTCTTGTTGGTCAGGATATTGACCGCATGGTAATCCTGTGACTATTCCGAACTCTCGAAGTGAGAATCTAAAAAGATACCCACCAAAAATAAACCACATCTCATTTTTATTTGTTGTAATGAGAGATCTACAAAGCATCTGATGGACCAATTTTCTAGATAAAGACGACTTTTGTACTGGTAGTTCTAAAGGTGGTCCAAAACATGAAGCCTTTAGAAATGTCAAATCTGGTGTACCTCTTAGCGCCTTTACCAGATCTAACAGGAACTTTGGCTTCGAGTATGAGTTGATCCGGCCGCTTGGAGGGTATCGATCAGTGGTGAACAGTCTCGGAGGAAGATTAGAAGGGGTGAAGACAAAATCTTTAGATCCAGACTCGTGGACAGCTACTAAATTCATCCCCTCACTTGCATGTGATTTTGTTGGTCTCTTCCGTAAAGATTTTCTTGAGCTAGATGATGCCATTTTTACAGTAATGAAGAATAGAAAGAGGATGATGATAAACTAGAAGAAACAGAGGTAGAGAGAAAGAGGATAATAATGGCGGAGTGGAAAGAGGAGGGGGTTAAAGAAAATTGTGGCAGAGTGGATAAAGCAGTAATGTGATTGTTCATTGAGCGCCGGGTTTTGAAATTAAGTTTTTTAAAAATTTTAATTTCGCGGTTATCGAAATCGAAGGGAAAGAAAAGAGGTGAGATGGTGTGATGAGGGGGCATTCTCATCATTCGGAGTGTGTGAATATGGTATGGACAATATAATTGGGGGAATATGGTATATTAGCTAATATAAACAATAATTATGGTATTGATGGTAATTTTCTCAAATAAATATCTTCTTCCTCCCATGTCCAATTACCCAAACACAACCCGAGCTTCAATTCTTGTCGGAGGCGGGCTGGATCCGTCGGTTCCGCCTTCCTTTTTTTGTTTTATGCTTTATTTTTCTTTGTTTTCGACTTTTATGGTGGTGTTTAGGTCGTCGTGGATTCCATCTTTGCTCTCCCTCCTTCTGCGTCATCCATCTTCTATGGGCTGGTTGGGTAAGGCTTCTTTCTCAGTTAGGGGTTAGTGGCAGAGCTCCTTAGTGTGTTTCCATGTCTTGGTGTTCTGGTGTTTGGAGCTAGGTTTTTAGATTTTGGTTCTCCGACGTCTCTTCTAGTCGAAGCTAGCTTAAGTCGGTTTTCAAGTGCTCAGCCTTTTCCCTTAAATGAATACATATGTTGTTAATAAATAATACTTTTTATGTATCATCATTTAAGAAATAGCTAGACTATGAAGATATAAGACTTATAGTGTACATATTAGATATGTAGAGCCACATAGATTATGAAGCCGTTAAATTTGAAAGACACCTTTGTGAATTTTATTTTTGTTGACAAATTTTGTATTTATTAAACATATATATATAACTTGAATATATCTCTGAGCTCAAAAGCAAATCAGAATATACAATTAAGCCCCAATACTCAGTTTGGGTGGGCTTTTGCAAAATTAAGAAGGGTTCGGACCCAAGCCTAATTGATGGAAAACCCTAGAGAATCGAAGGAGAATCCTTTGAACCTCACTCGCCACAATCTCACTGGATCTGCACCTCAGGTGACCTGACGACAGGGACCGAGATAACGCTGCACCACCACCCATCGTGATGCCGACTTCTGAACAAAAAGAAGAGACTAGTTGTAAGATCCACAACAAGAATTGGTTTTGCAGCGACTCCATTTGGTTGTGGTTCTCACACCCTTAGAGAATTGGACGCCTTGCTCTCTTTTAGCATAAACAAGCCAAGCTTTACCTTGAGGTCTTCCACCTCCATGCCTCACTGACATCCGTGCTTTTTCGTCATAGCCAATCTAGCCGGAGTCACCGCCGAGAAGCTTCTAAATCCTCGAGTTGACGCCACCGTGAACTTAGATAAGAGGAAAATCACATATATAAGACGCTAAGGGAGAGATGTTCCAGGCCAGGTCACAAATCCCGAGTTTCGCAGGGTCGTAGTGCACAGAGCATTGTTCAAGAAGTCAGAGGAAGATCTCGTCGCCTCTAAGCACCCACCGCATGTCTCTAAGGTAGAAAGGTTCAGGTGAGAGAGAAAGGAGGAGAGAAGAGGAGAGAGGAGGAAGAGCTTTATAAAATCTTATGGTACGTAATTGTGTCCCACTTCTTTTAGAAACATGTTTAAGAGAAGTTCCATTCTTGCTTTTGGAGGAAATCGTTTTTAAAAGGACTAATTCAAAATAATTACAAAAGAAACCGAGTACAATAATTACATAAAACAAAAACAAGAACATATCCTAAATGTTTAATGGGAGGCAGATCTTTCAGAGGCAAAGAGGAAGAGGACTCCACTTACCGGAACCAGGGGTGTGCGTTTTTGGTACGAGCCGTGTAATAGCAGATACGGATCGAGTATGAAAAATTAGCATCCAAAATATATTTATAAAAGTACGGATCATGTAATCGCGAACAAGGATCAAATAAGGATCGAGTCGAATAACAAAATTGATACTCATAAATACCCATACTTGTAGTATATGGAAAAAATTAGATAATTTAGCTAATATGAATAAAATTTATAATTTATAACAAAACATTATTTATTGTATTCATAATTTCCTATAGATATTTTCATAAATTCATTAAAACAATCACAATAAACATACATAAGACTTGAATTATGTGAAAAATGAATTATAACATTTTTAACATATAGTACATTTTATGTTTTGATAAACCGTAAAATATTTAGATTTATATAGAAAAATACTAACAATATTATTAATCTTATAACATATTTTAAAATTTTAAGTATCAAAACGGGTAATTCAGGTGTCCGAATAATTATTCTTACCCTATCCTTATCCGGTCCATACCCATTTTTAAAAAAGTTTTGACCCAAACGGATAATTATCAATACTCGTACCCGATTTTTACCCATAAATATGGATCAGGTATGTGGTGGGTCAGGTAACCCGACCCAGAATAGACAAGCCTAACCGAGATACTACACCAAAAGAAGAGGGAACAAACCGACTAGACTAGAAGTCTCTAGAACCAACTAAAAGAAGACATCCTACAAACTACTTTACTAGATAGAGAAAACATAACCAAAGATCATGATATCAAACTCACTTAATGCCCAAGAACACTGTGTTCCTAAATACCAAGAGACCACCAAAACGACCCAACTGCAAACCAAAGCCAAGAGAGAACGCAGTAACTAAGTGCCAAGAAGACTAAGACTTTAGTAAAACCATAGCCTTAAAGGAACCATAAGGAACCAAATCGATCGAAAACCAAGATGGCAAGGGACTAGGATGTGAAACTGAATAGAGGATCCCAAACACCAACCTAAGGAAAATTTGAAGCTACCTAAGCGAGAACCAAGAGAGCCTAGAAAATAACACCCTCAACCTAATCAAAACCAAGCACCAGCCCAACACTTTATGAAACCGCAACAAGCTGAGACGAAAAGGCTAACAGAGAAACAAACTAAGGACAAGAAAAAATGACCAAGCAGCTCGCACCCAAACCTGAGAAAGACACTGACAGAAGGCTAAGGTAAAGCATAAGAGAAAAGGAGGAGGAATCGTGGAGCTGAGTGAAACGTCTGAACAAGAGGCATTGCGAAGAAAGCGACCGAAGTCATCGATCGTATGAGTCTGACGACCTATCTTGTGGCGATCGCTTACACCAAAACCAACGCTAGATGAGGCCAACGGTATACACCTAGCTCAGACATGAAAATCCACCAAGGCAACTCTAACACAAAACAACAAAATACCAAAGAAAAATGAAAGCAAAGGAGCCAATGGAGGTGACAATCTACAAATAAATCATCTTTGTATGCAACGTGGTGCAATGAAGAAATTAATTAACCATGCTTTGTTTACTTGTCTGTAGACAGTCATCCAATGTTGGATAATCTCGAATGTTCATACAACTATTTAAAGCTCGCTTTGATGTCACATAATGGATCCAGGTCAATCATGTGAATACTCATTTGCAACATGAGTCCATATCACGCACATTACAGCCTTGGTCTCCCTTGATACAATCATGAGTCAAATGCAATTATGATGCCTCTCATCATTTGGAAGATAAACCTTTGGGATTAGGTTGGGTACTTAGCAATTCCATGGACAGTTCCTTCATGGCCGATTACAAAGGTATGATGGTCGAATGAATTCAACGGAAGCGGACTTGACTGCCTTATTATGGGCAATGGATGAAAACACCAAACTTGGTTATACGAAAGTACTTTTTGAAGGGGATAATCTATTGGTGCGTCAGTTGCTTAATGGCCGGAGCCAACGATTCAATTTATCCCATTTCTATGATGCAGTTCAAGCTACTTTTAAAACATCTTTAGGATCTAAAATTTTTTTTGTACCTAGAATTCAAAATAATTGTGCTGATTATTTGGCAAAAATGCAGTTATTTACCTAGTTGTATATCAGCTTTTTTATTCTTGTCCATAGTTTATGAGACAAGTTGTAAATTTTGATAATACTTCTTCCGTATGTTTTATAAATTTCACAACTATTAAAAAATAACTAATTTATTGATTAATATTTTAATTTAATAAATTATATACTTTTTATTAAATTAACCAATAAAATTAAAAATTTTTAAATATTTTCATTTAATATTGATGGAATTTTGTAACTAATTAACGAAATGTGCATTAAAAAAACTAAAAACTAAATGATACTCCCTCCGTTTATAAAATATTGACGTTTTAGCTATTAGTTTTTGTTTCAAAAAGAATGTCGTTTTAGGTTTTCAATGCAGAAACTTAATGAATTTGATTTTTATGACCAGTAGAATAATTGCAGTATTTTTTTCTATTGGTTGATTTAAAATATTTAATGTTATTTTTATAAAAAATATAAATTTTTAATTTGTGTCAAAAATCTAGAAAGATAATCTTTAGAAAAAAAATGGAGGTTTTAAAACGGAGGGAGTAGTTAATAAGAAACCGATTTGTCGTTAAAAAGAGAAATCGACCGAAATGACAACTAAGAACAATAAATAGATGGGCTTTGAGCCGTAAGCCCAAATTGTTGTTAGGCTCAATTCTACAAGCAACAACGAGTTAGGGTTTTACACTTGACCATTTTCGCTTTAAATCTTCCAAACATTTCTACTTCTCGGTTTTCCCCATTTCAACCTTTTTGAAATCTCTGAGTGCAGTAGGAGATAATCCAAAGATCTGTAGTTCGATCGGATCCAGGAAAGTTAAAGGTCGAAAATGGCGCTAGCCTTCGACGAGTTCGGTCGTCCGTTCATTATACTGAGGGAACAGGACCAAAAAACTCGTCTTAGAGGCATCGATGCTCAGAAGGCAAATATTGCCGCCGGTAAAGCTGTGGCTCGGATCCTTCGCTCCTCTCTCGGACCTAAGGGAATGGACAAGATGCTTCAGGGACCTGACGGAGACGTCACTATCAGTTCGTTTCTCCTCTTGATTTCATTTGCTGCTTTCGGATTTTTAGTTTCAGTTTCGTCTGCTTGAGTAGGGTTTACTATGTCGATGCAGCAGTTTGATGAATGGATCCATCTAGCTTTTCATCTTACTGTTTCTAAATATTGATTCGGTATTGTCTGCGAGCTTAGTGCGTAGCTCTACTAATTTTCTTCTGCGGCTTAAATGCTAACGGAACTTGCCACTTCACAGAAAATTTAACATGTGAAGCTTATAAACTTGTTTGCTTTTTGAAAACCATTGCTATCTTGTTTACAACCTCGCCATTTTGGTTTCCAGCAAACGATGGTGCAACCATCTTGGAGCAAATGGATGTTGACAACCAGATTGCAAAACTTATGGTTGAACTTTCGCGGAGTCAGGATTATGAAATTGGTGATGGCACAACAGGTGTTGTTGTCATGGCTGGTGCACTTCTTGAGCAAGCTGAACGCCAATTAGATAGAGGAATTCATCCTATCCGTATTGCAGAAGGATACGAGATGGCTTCTAGGGTGGCAGTTGAGCATTTGGAGCGTATAGCTCAGAAGTTCGAATTCGACATCAATAACTTCGAGCCATTGGTTCAAACATGCATGACAACTCTGTCCTCAAAGATGTAATATTCCTTATAAGTTTTCAAGCTACCTTTTAATAGTTGCTGCATATTTTTATATGGTTTGTATATTGTCCTAACATTTTTGTTGCTAACTGCTACAGTGTGAATCGATGCAAGCGCAGCTTAGCTGAGATCGCTGTTAAAGCAGTTCTTGCTGTTGCTGATTTAGAGAGGAAGGATGTTAATTTAGATCTGATAAAAGTTGAAGGGAAAGTCGGAGGTAAGTTGGAGGACACTGAGCTTATATATGGGATATTGGTTGACAAAGACATGAGTCATCCACAAATGCCAAAGCAAATTGAAGACGCCCACATTGCCATTTTGACTTGCCCCTTTGAGCCACCGAAGCCGAAAACTAAACATAAGGTGGACATTGACACGGTGGAGAAATTTGAGACATTGCGAAAGCAAGAGCAGCAATATTTTGATGAGATGGTTCAAAAATGCAAGGTAGGTATCTAGATCTTTTACTGTCATTTAGATGTTGAGTGAGCTTCTGGAAAAGGTTTATTTTTGACAATGGTGATTAGTTACCTGATTGCATTTTCTGACTTGATCCTTATACTTCAAAATTGTAGGATGTTGGTGCTACACTGGTTATTTGCCAGTGGGGATTCGATGATGAGGCAAACCATCTATTGATGCATAGGAATCTGCCTGCTGTCAGATGGGTCGGGGGTGTTGAATTAGAACTTATTGCAATAGCCACAGGTACATTACTCCAAGCATCTACTGCAATTTTTTTCTTCAGTTATATGGAGCTAATAGGAATACTTATCTATATGTTATATAGGCGGCAGAATTGTTCCAAGATTCCAGGAGTTGACCACAGAGAAGTTAGGGAAGGTATTATTTACTTTCAGTCCGTGTTGTCAGCAAAATGAGTAATGTTAGACATGTTTTAAACAGACCATTGAATCCCCACATTTCTTCATACGTTTAGGCTGGCTTGGTTCGTGAAAAATCATTTGGCACAACAAAAGAACGAATGCTGTATATTGAGCACTGTGCGAACTCAAGAGCTGTCACTATATTCATTCGTGGAGGTAATCATAGCCTCTTTCTTGTTAAGCACTGTTTTTGACCTTTTCGAGCTGATAAGAGAGAAACTCCGATGTACAAAGATATTGTAGAACTGATTGATAGAACAATGTGTTACTGGATATGGTATAGGTAACAAAATGATGATAGAAGAAACAAAGCGTAGTATCCATGATGCTCTATGTGTGGCTAGGAATCTCATCCGCAACAAATCCATTGTATATGGAGGTGGTGCAGCTGAAATTGCATGCTCACTTGCGGTTGATGCAGCTGCTGATAAATACCCTGGTGTTGAGCAGGTAAACGATGAATCCATGAACTTTCCTCTTATCTTAGAGTCTGAAGAGAAATGAAGTATTTGACACTGAGACGTATTATGTATAAATGCTTCCTTGTATGCAGTATGCAATTAGAGCATTTGCAGAAGCTTTGGATTCTGTGCCTATGGCTCTTGCAGAGAACAGTGGATTATCGCCCATTGAGACACTCTCTGCGGTGAAATCTCAGCAAATTAAGGTAAAAATGACTGAAAAGGTTATTATTATCTCTATCTGCAATTGATTGGTTTGTTAAACAACTGAACAAAAAAAATGGGCTTGTGTGGGTATATAATGAACAGGAGAATATTCCCTTCTATGGGATAGATTGTAATGACGTGGGAACAAACGATATGAGGGAACAAAATGTGTTCGAAACATTGATAGGAAAGCAACAACAGATTTTGCTTGCAACACAAGTGGTTAAGATGATTCTAAAGATCGACGATGTCATCTCTCCTTCTGAATACTAATGTGTTGGTACTCTTCGTGTGTTTCCTTTTTGTTTGTTTGCTTTCTATTAGCGTTTTGATACTCTTGAACAGCATTATCGTTTCCTTTGTCATTTTCTCTTCCAAACTTTTTTATCTAAAGAACAACCTCGGAATCTATTTCTTGGTTTTTTGCGTTTATTTTACTTTATTCCTTTTATGTTCTTTTGAAATTAAACGAAAAGGGATACAAAAAGACCACTGAAGTTTGAATCTCAGGTTCCTAATATTTTGTGTGATTTGTGGCCTTGAATGCATCACCAAATTTACAGTCTTTAAATGCACATAAGTTTCATAATGTAGATTGTAGAGTCAAGTATTATTATCGTATTTGAAACCAATTTTATACGTCTTTGTACACAATTGCTAAACCTTGAAAGTGACTAATGTTCCCGCTAAACTTCAAAATGGTTGCAGAGGAACTAAGGCCAAGACCTACGACTCTAGTCTTATTAAAATCCTTCTTGTTTGTTCCCGCTTCACTTTTGGCCATAGAGTAAAGGGTCTTCCTGAGTCTTAAAGCTCTTCTATGTTTCATGAGAATGGTGTTGTTCTGCATCGTGGCCCACTCCAAATTTCCCATTCGTATTCTCATCCTTTTGAATAGATGGCTTCCCATTCACAGAGACGGTGCCATCACTTGTTTCTTGCACTCGTTCAGTGACATCGGCCTTTTCAGAATTTCCTTCCTGTTCCTGAGTTCTGTTTGTGTTTTGATTTGATAGAGCTGCTTCAGCTTTCTGCCTCTCTTCTTTCTCTTGACGTTTCTTTGCTTCTTGCTCTTTGAGCAGCCTAAATCTGGGAATTACACTCTCATGTGTTAAACACAAAACAATACCTTCTTCAACACTACACATTCCAGAATATCTTAGTACCTTTCACCGGGCTTGGGCCCTTCTTGTGTCACTTTTTCACCACCCTTTTTCAGATCTGAAACAGACTTCTGAACTAGCGGTTTTAAGTTAGGCTTCTCAATTATTTGAGTTTTATCTTCCTTCATTACCAAATTGCTTAACTTCTCCACCGGATTTTTTGCACCACCATATTTTTGGAGCCATACTTGCTGTGCTGTGCTCAAAATGTTGTTGGTCAACCTGCAATAACACTCTTCAAAGTTCAAACTAAGAAGAAGAAAAACCAAGTGGAAAGCTGATTCCCCCACCAAAATACACAACCAGTAGCTGCTGCTCACCAATAAAGACTTAAACCAGAAGGAACTGAGAGTGCAAAATATCCTATCATCAGCGGAAGTAACTTTGTCACAGCTTGTGAGCTTTTCATGGCCGGATCATTACTCTGAGAAAATCAGATGTTGCATTTGCATGCACCAATTTACATAACAGCTTATCGTCAAGCTAGAGGTAACTACTAACTAGACTTTAACATAAGTCAGAAGATACTATACCTGTGAGGACTGCATGATCTGAATGGAGAGGTACTGAGAGAAGATGAGCAATAGAGGTAAAACAAGATATGCTAATGTATCTGACCATCCGAGAGGTGGGTGTCCCTCCTGAGAAATAAAATGGAAATTTATAGGCTTCAGAAATGAGAGCTGGAAACCTCTCCAATCAAGTCCTCGTCAACTACTTCATTCTAATCAGTTTGTATGCTTGTATATAACGCAAGTGAAATAAGAGTTCATAAGAAGTAGGAGTCTAGTCTAGATTCCATTTTCAACATATCCCCACCACTTTAACCTAAGGTCTATGATTGATACTCACAATGAAAGGGAAGAGCCATGAAATTCCACTGCCACTTTGTCGTGCAGCAACAGTTGTTGGACCAGCAAGGGAAGGAATCCAGAAAAAGCCTTCCGTTAAGAGCCCCTTAAAGTTAGATACAAGTATCCAAGAACTTGTCAGTACAGAGTCTCAAGGCACCAACAGACACCAAAAGATAACGTTTTTTTTTGCAGGTACCTCATCCGCAACATTTGAGAGGGCTCTATATAGCCCAATCCAGACTGGTATTGTGGCTAGTGTGGGAAGACAGCCTAACCGATAAATTAAAATATAGATTAACTAAATGCTGGAAAATATCAAGAAAGAAAATAAGAAATCCATTTCTTGACCTGGCTTCTTCAAATGAAAATCTGAAGCAGTAAACTGTACCTGCAAGGGGATTTATTCCAGCAACTTTATACAATCTGGCAGTTTCAAGCTGGATTTTCTCCTGCAAAGATAAACAAAAAAAATATTAGGAAGCTCTTTGTTACAAAAAAGATGGCTACATTCATCAGAATCACTCCACAAGGATGAAGCCAATAGCACATGTTCCTACTCTTTCCTTAAATTCACGATTGACGAATAAATGATATATGCAATTATGGCTTTGTATGGGCAACAGAAAATGCTTTTCTCTTATACTAGAGAAAGGAAAACCAATGTTCCAGTATCAAAGCATGGTTTCACCTGATCACCAGCATACCGTTCCTGAATGGCCTTTATTTGAGGCTGTAAAGATTTCATAGCCATGGCAGATTCCACCTGTAGAGAACAAACAACCATTTGGAATTAAAAAAAACCGAGAAGACAATTGAGATCTTGTTTCAACAGATATAGAAACAGAGTGAAACCTGCTTTTTGGTCAATGGGAACGTAGCAGCCTTAACAAGCACGGTTAGTAGGATGATAGCGAAACCATAGGAATAAGGTACATGTAAAGTTGATAATCCATCTTTCAAAACCTTCAATTCAAAATCCAACCAAGTTCAATTGATCATACAGCAGCATAATCAAATTCATTCTCTCTAAAGAGCAAAGAGAGTCTTTTTGGAACCTTGAGAATAGTTTCCATGTAATTGGCAATACCAGAGAACCAATCATTGTTCTGGTTAGTGGTGGTAGTGCCAGATACAGATTCAAAAGTGTCGGAGGATGAAACGGCGGCATCAGCGATCGTGTATAGAAGACTCTCGGCATGGTCCTTGATCAAGTCGAGAGAGAAACCTGGGTCGGGAAACGAACCTGGTCTGAACCCAAATTGAGCCACGAGAGTCCGACGACAAGAAGACGGCGGAGACGGTATCTGGCTGAAACGGGAGCGGCGGAGATGGAGGTCTCTGGCTGTGAAGAAAGACGAGAGGAGAAGGCTCGTCGGCTTAAGGGATATGGAAGAGGCCATCTCCAGCGAAAAGAAGGTAGGAGTTTAGGCGGTGAGTTTTAGGGTTTTGGTCGCAGAAGAAATCGGGATTGGGATTTAGAATTTGGGAGTATTGTTGGCGTCTCAGTGCGCGAGACCGACAAGAGAAGTGGAACAAACAGAAGTTGGTTTCTGAATCGCTTGCTTGCTTCTATGTTGTTGTTGTTTGTTGATATACCCAAAACAATCTGAAAAATCATCCAAACATTATTTTTAAATCACTCTTCGTATGCGGAAATAATAGTCACTATTTATGCTTACACTCGATTAAAAGGTATAGTCCGACTTGTTAAAAGCCCTACAAATCTTCATTTGGTGAATGTATACTTTCATAACGCTGGTGTATTCAGATAATGGTTTGAATTTAAACTTAGATCTATGGATTTTCGAATTTACCAGAACTGAGGATTTTGGTGATGTTTTGTAATTTTGAATATTCGACTGACCAACCATGCACAATTTTGAATTAACATCAATTGTTCTAAAATACTCTTTAAGTGTCCGTCTAGATGATGTTTATACGCTATGTGTTCTATAAACGTACTATTTTTATTGTATGTGGGTGTTTATGCGTTTAAAAAAAGTCGGACGTCTAAGCGTCGGATAATTCACCTAGGTGGGACTATATAGTTGTCCGTATATTTTTTTGGCCAAAAAACCCAAAACGGTGTAGTTTTGATTCTTTTATACTTTTTTGTTAAAAAAAAATTTATTGAAGTTGAAACGACTTGCATCTTAACTAATAATATAGATAAACCTTAAATTTTTAAAAAAGCACTCGTTCTCATTCTCTATTCAAAAGAATGCAAAAACTGAAAAGAAAATTGTGTTTTCTACCACTCTTCGATCAATGTGAAGAGTCTTTGTTTTTGATTTTTTCGTATGTTTTGTAACTTCTGTTTCTATTCTCAAAAGTCAAACAATAGTATATAATATTATTCTTTAAAATGCTATA
Organism: Iberis pinnata; assembly: GCA_900406425.1. Classification (NCBI taxonomy): domain Eukaryota; kingdom Viridiplantae; phylum Streptophyta; class Magnoliopsida; order Brassicales; family Brassicaceae; genus Iberis; species Iberis pinnata. The sequence continues at coordinate 13,984 of OVBE01000932.1, forward strand.
ATGGTTGCCGATGAGTGAGTCATAATCTCACGAAATCACAATTGAATATACAAATATAAGATTATGTGTCGTGTATTGCTACTATAGTATTGTCTCTTCCAAATATTTATAGTTTTTAAAATTACATCATCTTTCTTCTTTTTATGTCTTGCAGGCAAATCAACGATATCTTCTTATGGCTGGATTTTCTCCAGCTTCTAATATGAACTCATCTGAATCTCCATTAGCTTCAGTTTTCAAAAGAAACTCTAAAGATATTGCTTGGGGATATGGGATGTTGCGTAATCAAAATAATCTCGACAAGGTGACGTGTAAATTATGTGGGAAATAATTTTCTAGTGGTGTATATAAGATAAAAGAGCATATTGCTAGAATTTTAGAAAATGTTTCCAGCTGTCCAAGTTCATCAAAAGAAGAAAAAAAAAGTTTAAAAATGCTATTGATGAGGCAAAGAACAAAAAGCTAAAGAAAATGATTTCAGATGCAGAGTTGAGAAACTCTGTTAAACTATCTCATAATGGAGATGAGGATGGTGAAACTGATTTTGAACTTGAAGAGTTGAGACCATGGGTAACTAGGTTTGCTTCATGCTTTTTAACTTTGCAAAGATTAATGGAAAAGAAAGATCAATTGGAGTCCATGTTTGTTAGTGCTGATTGGAAAACATGCAAATGGGCAAGTCATCCTAAAAGAGCAGTTGCGTACAACATGATGACAAATTTACTATTTTGGAATGGAGAGACGATGTGTTTAAAGGTTTTTGGAGCTTTGGTAAAGATACTTCGATTGGTTGATGGAGATAAGAAGCCTACAATGAGATACTTGTATGGAGAGTTATTGCAAGCAAAGAAAGACATACATGTTGGGTTAAAAAACAATGAAAGAAATATTCAACCAATAATGCATATCATTGACCAAAGAATAGAGGGTAAACTTGATAGTCCATTGCACTTGACGGTTTATCTCTTGAATCCTTACTATTTATACAAAAATTCAACTATTCCATTAAAGGATAATGTACTCACTAGCTTTTTCAAGTGTGTGGATGCTTTTCACCCCGATGATCTACCCTACAATGCATTGTGACCAATTATGAAATTAACAAGTACAAAAAGAAAAAGATAACTTTGGAACACCATGTGCTATCAAAAGTTGTGAAGAAAACAAAGATAAGTATGATCCAAGTTTGCTTCATAACTCTTTTTTGTTGTTAAACTCATGTATAGCTTGAAAATAGTAATTGTGTATCTTAGACATTGAATTAGTTTCTTATACGTCTGTACATATGCAAGTAATGTTAAGCCTTAAATGATAATTAAGCGTAGAATAACCCAGTTCTTAAATGAATACATCTATCATGGAGAATATACACTTGGTTGCTTTATCAATCCTTTGTTGCAGTTTAAGTGAAGTATATTAGCTCATAGATAATGCATGTAATATTATCGCTTTCTTGTGAGCTAAGTAAGAAGTTTGATTGGTTTTTAATTAGGAAATAGACAAACAGAAAGGGCCAATGGTTGCTTTATCGATTTTTTGTTTATTTTTTTAGTTGAATGGTGGAATACTTACTTCAGTTCCCAACTTGCAAAGAATGGCGAAAAGAATATTAGCTTTGATTACTAGTCCATCCGCATGTGAAAAGAATTTGAGTTCTTTTGAAGGGGTAAGATTTTCACAATTATTGTAATATGAAAATTTATAATTTTAAATTTATCATTACAATTTTTATGATATAATATCTATTAGATACATACAAAGAAACAAAATTGGTTTGACACAAATTGGATGAATAATCTCGTGTATGTCCAATTCAATACAAGACTGATGAACAAAAGAAACAAACAAAAGAAGAAAAACAATGATATGTTAAAAGCGGATCATGCTACTTTTTCTCAAGAATGGCTTGTTCAAAGTGATGCTAGTGAAGAAGAATATATTTTAGATGGAGGAGTTATCTATGGAGAAGAAGATGCACCTATTGAATATGACATGGCTAGCGTTAGGGAATTGTACGATGATGATTTCATCTCCGATGATGAAAATGAGTCAGACGAATACCAAACGCAAGACATATATGATGTAGAATAAATGAAACGAATTAAGTTTAGGATTTTATGACTTTGTTTTCTTTGATTATTGTTTGACAATTTGAGAAAATGAGTTAGATTTTATTTTTTTGTATGACATTTTCTTTTAATTATTCATTAATCATTTACAAATATAATATATGAAAAGATGTTGTTTTATACAACTTTGAAAACAAAACATAATTCTCTTACTTAATTGCAACTACTTGATTACTTGAGCCTATAAACTAGATCTTCAAGTTTATTTTTAAAAACTAAATCAAAGAAAATAAACCAGAAGATAAATAAATTGTACCGAGACCAATTGAACCAATTAAACCAACAAACCTTCCCCTAAACTGAAACTCCTTTGTTTCAGTTTACTCCTCTTTGCTGCAGACACCTAATCTCTTTCTTAATCTTTCAAACACTTCCTTGCTCACTGCTTTTCTCATAAGATCTGCTAACTGAACATGTGTTGAGCAATACTTCATCTTCAACACTCCATCATTGACAAGCTCACGCGAGAAGTGGTACCTCACATGGATGTGTTTGCTTCTTCCGTGAAGAACCAGACTTTTTGCCCAGCCTAATTGTTTAGCTATTGTCACATGAAAGATCAGTGCTTCCCTCTTGCTTAAACCCAATTTCTTCAAGTACATTCCTCAACCACACTGCTTGACAAGCTCCTAAGGCTGCTGCTACAAACTCTAATTTTGTGGTTGATAGTGTGACAATAGGCTGTTGAAGCCCATGAGACTGCTCTACCTCCAATCATAAACAAAAAATCTGATGTGCTTCTCCTATCATCTACATCACCAACATAGTCACTCTCAACAAATCCTCCCAGCCTCACTTCTTCTACTCTCTTGTACTATATTCCATAGTTAATTATGCCTTGTACATATCTCATAATCTTCTTCAACGCCATCATGTGTTTCTCCTTTGGTTTTTCCATATACCTACTCACGAGATTCACTGAGTGTAATATCAGGTCTTGTTTCTGTTAAGTATCTAAAGATTCCTACTATCTGTTTGAAGGTTGTTGTATCCACCTGACTTCTTAACCCGTTCTTAGTCAGTTTGTAATCTGGAACAATTGGATTTCTTGTCAGGTTACAGTTTTCCATTCCATACCTTTTGAGAACATCACCTGCATATTTCTTCTAATTAATGAAGATTCCAACTTTATCTTGTGTAACTTCTACTCCCAAGAAGTACTTCATCTTCCCAAGATCAGTCATTAAACATTCCTTCTTCATTGACATCTTGAAATCCTCTAACAACTCTGCTGAATTTCCCGTGCATATCAAATCATCTACATGCACACTTATAACCAGAGTATTGTGGGTTTGTGTTTTTATGAATAAGGTGTGCTCACAGTAGCACTTTTTAAAGCCTTCCTTCTCAAAATATCATTCAATTATGTTGTACCAGGCTCTTGGTGCCTTTTTTAATCCATACAAGGATTTCTTCAGCTTGTAAACCTTGTCTTTGTCTCCTTTCACCTCAAATCCACTAGGTTGTTCGACATATACATCTTCCTGAAGCTCTCCCTGCAAGAAGACACTCTTCACATCTAGTTGCAACACATTCCATCCCCGTCTTGCAGCTACACTCAGTAAAATTATGATAGTATCCCAGCGTACCACAGGAGAAAACACCTCATGGAAATCAATACCTTGAGTTTGATGAAATCCCTTTGCCACTAACCTGGCCTTAAACTTGTCAATTTCAACATTTTCATTCAGTTTGGTTTTGTATACCCACTTCACTCCTATCACCTTAGTTTCTGCAGGTAAGTCTACCAACTCCCAAGTATTGTTCTCCTCTATAGATCTGATTTCCAATTCCATGGCCTTTCTCCACTTCTCATGTTTAACAGCTTCCTTAATTTTTTCTGGATCATCTTCACCTACAAACATAGCTGCAAGTTCATTTACATTTTCTTCTATGAATAAACTCCTTCCTTCACAATCATAATCTCTCATCCAAATAGGCTTCTGTCTAGTCCTACTTGTTCCTTCTCTTTGAGTTTCTGGTTCACCAACTTTTTCAGTATCATCATTCTCAATTGTTTCTTCACTCACAAATTTATTCTTATTTACTGCATTTGGTGTACTTGCTTCTTCAGTTCCTGTTTCAACCTTATTTTCTGGTTCATGCGTATTTGCTTATGCAATACCTTGAATTTGTTCCTCTTCTTCTTCTTCTTCTTCTTCTTCTTCTTCGTCTAACTTAGAGCAATTCCACACAACATTTTCTCCATTATCATTTTCTTTCCACTCCCATCCTCTTTCTTTATCAAATAAAATGTCTTTACTGATGATGATTTTTTTTATGGCTCATAAAGTCGGTAAGCTTTAGCTTCTTTACTGATTCTAAACATAACACATTTGATGCTCTTCTCCTCAAGTTTAATTCTTATTTCATATGGGATGAGAGCAAATGCTAAACACCCAAAAACTTAAGGTGCTCAATAGAAAGTTTATGCTTGATCCATTTCTTAGTTGGTGTTATGTTCTCCAAATACACTGTTGGACTTCTGTTCAGAATGTAAACTGCATATTGTACTGCCTCAGGACAAAAGGAATGTGGTACCTTCATTTCAAACATCAAGCAGTGTGTCATGTTGAGAATGCTTATATTTTTCCTCTTTGCAATGTCATTATGATGTGGTGTGTAAGCAGTTGTCTTTTAATTTCATGCTCAATGCAAAAGTCTTGAAACATTCTTGAATTTTACTCTCATCCTCTATATGTTCTCAAACATGCAAGTTTTTCACCACTTTCATCTTCAACCTCAGCTTTGAACTCCTTAAATACCTTGAATGTTTCTAACTTTTCTGCAAGAAAATATGTCCATCATTTTCTACTATAATCATCTATGAAGTTGATTATATACCTTCTTCCAATTTCAGAAGTTTGTGTTAGTGGACCACAGAGATCACTGTGAATTAATTCCAGCCTTTTACTAGCTTTCTAGTCACTTGCCTTTGGTATATTAGCCTTAATTTTCTTACCCTTCATACACACTTCACATATATTCTCTTGAATTTGCAACTTAGGTAGCCCTACTACCATTTCATTCTTCTCAAGTGTCTGCAAGTTATGAATGTTCAAATGGTCATACCTCATGTGCCATATGTTCATGTTACTTTCATTTGTACCCTTCAAACACTTCTCGTTATAAGCTGATCTTTTGTCAAGTGATAGTGCAGTAATCAAAAACAACATGTTCTTACTGTTCGTGCCAGATCTCACAGACATTGTCAACGATTTTTATCTTTAAACCCTTCTGTTGCAACTATCCCATAGTAAACAAAGGTGAGATGCTGATTCAGACCATTTATTTCCAAATGTAGATCTTCCTTTCCTTTAACAATCATCTTCCTATTATCACCCAACTTAACACTCTGTTAAAACATATTATCAAGACTTAAAAACCATTCCCTCACACCACACATGTGATTGCTGCAGCCCGAGTCGGAATACCAAAGACTCTCATTCATTACTCATGTGTATGCCATAAGCAACAGATCTTCTTCTAATTCAGCAAAGTTAACATTCCTTTCCTAAGTTGGACATTCATTCTTGAAATGTCCCATCTTATGACATTTGAAGCATTCAATTCTACTCTTATCAGAGTCTTGTCCACGTCCTCTGCCTCCTATATCTTGATAGTATGAACCTCTCCCTCTGCCTCTTTCACCATCAAATCTCCTCTGACCTTCTACCTTTAGTACTTGGTCTTCTCTCACATCCTTCTTCATATTCTGCTCATGAACCAACAAAGATCTCTGCAGTTCATCTACAGATAGGTTATGTATGTCTTTAGACTCCTCTATTGCACATACCACATAGGTAAATCTTTCAGCAAATGTTCTCAGAATCTTCTCAACCACCTTAGAGTCTGGCATATTCTCTCCTAGACCCCTTATATCGTTAGCCACAACCACAACCTTTGAAAAGTAACCTGCAATTGTATCTTCCTCTTTCATTTCAAGCACTTAAAACATTCTCCTTAATCGCTGCAGTTGAGCATATTGTACTCTCTGATTTCCCTGATACTTATCTTTCATTAAATCCCAAATATCCTTGGAACTCTCCTTCGTGCAATGGTTTTGAGTATGTTCTTGTCTATTGAGGCAAACATGTAATTCTTCACCTTAAGATCTTTCAACCTCAACTCAGCAAGCTCTATCTGCTGAGGTCCTGTCAGGATCACGTCTCTTTCAGGTCTTGTGATTCCTGTCTCCACCAGCTCCCACCATTCTTTAGATTTCAGAAGGTTTTCCATTAACATTGCACAATGTTCATAGTCACCATCGGATTTTGGAATAGAAAATTCCTTGTCACTCATTTTGTGTTTTTCTGTAAGATTGTTTACCGCTCTGATACCACTTGTAGAACTTGTAACAGAACAATAACAATTCGAAAGGCTTACTTCATTCAATGAAAAGATGTTGTCTTATACATCTTTGAAAACAAAAAAAAATCTCCTACTTAGCTGCAACTACTTGATTACTTGTGCCTACAAACCAGGTCTTCAAGTTTATTTTCTAAATCAAAGCAAACAACCCGCAAATAAACAAACTGTACCGAAACCAATTAAACCAACAACTCCATGTTTTTGTTTTTGTTTATTCTTTTCTCTTGTTTTGTCTAGTTTTAGTATCTGATTTTGTAAGATTAGGTAAATTAAATATTTAGGTTGGTTTAATGTTATGGTTAGTTGATAAAATATATAATGATACAACTTTTGATGTTGTGGCTATTTAAGTTTCGAACCATGGTTTCGGGAATAAGTTTTAATTCGAGGCGATATAGGATTAGAACTACGTACGTTTTGGAAGGATCGATATATTACTTTATTTGATGTTGTGGTGTTATATAATAGTTTTTTGTGGGAAAACAGATCGTAGACCCATCTTTAATATTTTGTATCATTTGATTTTAGTAATATCTTAATTATTTGAGATGCTAGAAAATAAATGTATATTGGGTTTTGAGACCATAGAGTTAACGAAAGAAGTTAGAATAGGAAGTTAATGCATACATGAAGCTCACCATTATAAGGGGTAACAAAGTTTTATGAAAAGGAAGATAAAGATACTAGAGAACACTTTAGAATCTAGAACTAGTTTCTGACCCACTTCTACGGCCACACCTACTTAATTTTGATAGTGTGCAAACCATAAAGGGTGTAACATAAAAGCAAGAAGAAGAAAGCTGTAACATTATAATTAATGGCATCAAGATTCCATTGTGTATGTTTGGTGAATGAATTAAGATAAATTTCTTCTTCTAAGGCCGACAGAGAGACGCCAAATATCATGGAGGGAGTCTGGCAAAAGTCCGGCGAGAAACCACTGAAGGGAATGAGCCCAAAACGGAGAGCATTGAGATCCAATTCCGATCTGCTCCACCGCCGCTTTTGCGTAGACTTCCGGCGAGGGTATAAAGAAGCTTGGTTTATGGATAGCTGCTACTTCTGACACCATTCTCGTTGCCACGTATAACGGCACCTGTCCATTTTATTTCATTTGTTTTCTATAAATGTATAATGTATTCATCGTATAAATGCACGTAATAGAAGTACGTACCTGGCATTGAACGTCTATTCCAAACTGCTTATACTCCACATGTAGAGATCTCGATAATTTATCAATATAACTGCATTTACAAGTTAGTTATTAATTTAATAAATAAGTTTGTAATAAGCGAAGTTTTCCTCACGTGATTGTGCTTCATCAATACTAATCTATAAGCATCCAACCAACTAATAAATTGTGAAATACTGGTAGTACTATTTATTAGTACTACAACACCTACCAATAAAAATGAAGATCCCAACTGAAACCTTCATGCGACTCACCAATATTCAATTTTGTAGGAGACCTTTATTAATTATTATTAAAACTCATAGTATACTAAATAACTGTCTGTATCAATGGAAAGAGAACCAAACTATATAATTATTTTAGTAATTACCTTTTCCTTAAATATCAACTAGTTGGTATTCCGTATTATATATGCACTTAATCTCTTATATATTAAAAAAAGAAATAATCTTTTAAAAGGAACATTTATTTTGATAACTATTTACATGTGTAATTAGTAAAGCTAACCAAAAATAATGTTCATACATTTTAATTAAGACTATAATTAGAAGTAAAATATTCACACTTTCGCTGTATCCAAATACATATATTCATAATTTATAAAGTATATTTTATAAAATAAAATTAATCGCGGGTATCAACTAGTTAATTTTTTTAATAAAATGGAGTATATATAGATTTAAATAATAATAGTAAAAACATTGAGTGCAAACTGAAAATTAGACTGGATGGGTGCCCCTAATTAATTACATATACACATTAGAGACTGATTTATGTACAAGTTAATCACATTCAGGCCTTGATCTATTTAGTTGTGCGTCTTGTTTCAAAATTACTTTTTGTGACAACACAAGTACCTTTGGATCATTTACAAATTAGCATTAATTGTGATTGTGATTAAACGAGTTAAAATTGTTAGTCCTAGTTTTTACAATTGACAGTTGACGAATTAAGTACAGATTGAATTAGTCAATATTAGTAAAACTTATTAAATGGTTTATTTTGACCTTAATTTATAAGTCTATGGTTATTTTTGCATTTTTTCGCAACATAAAATGTCATAATTTAAATGTTTTTCTCAAGATATCTGAAAATGAGTCACGGTGTCTTATTGGTCAGTAATTTAACCTTGTATATTAACGTTCATTAAATTTTTTTAAAAAAACCTCAATGAAATAGTAGTAGTAAAAATGGCTTAATAGAGTCCTTACGCTTTTGTGGCGGCGTAGATAGTGTAGAGAGGATGAGAAGGGACAACAACGGCGGCGCCGGAGCTAATATTGACAATGGCTCCTCGGCGGCGGCGAAGCATTGGTCCGATGAGAGATCGGGTGACCCAAGTGGTGGCTTCAAGATTAACCTTTAAGATTTTGGTCCAAGTGAGTTGGTCAACCTCATGGAAGAACATGGCACGTGGATATGTTATCCCAACGTTGTTTATAAGTATCCCAACTTCAACGTCTTTGATTCCTTCCTCGATTGCTTCATATCCTCCTTCTGCACATTCATTAAATGCTTTATTTTGGTGTAGTTTGAACTCTGATAATACTATTTTCACTGATTAGTCATATGAACTTAATTAAAGATCGACCTTCTTTATCGGTCGTCTACTAAAATAGACTACATGTGGTATTTATATGCACAAAGACAATACTAAGTCGCTAAAAATATACTCCTTCCGTTTTGAATTACTTGTCGTTTTAGAGTTTTGCACACAAATTAAGAAATATCTGTTTTTCAATAAAAACATCATTAAATATTCTAAATCAACTAATATAAAAAAATATTGCAATTATTCTATTGGTCAAAAAAATCAAATTTATTTAATTTCTGCATTGAAAACTTAAAACGACACATATTTTGAAACGAAAATTTTTCTCCAGAACGACAACTAATCTGAAACGGAAGGAGTACTTCTTATGTTTCAAAATATAAGACTTTCTAATAAAAAACACAAAGATTAAAAAAGTAAAAGTTTAACCAATCAATTTTTTATTTTATTTTTTAATTGGTTGTAAACTACAAAAATTGTATAGATATTTGAGAAGATTTTATTTTAAAACAAAAATAAATCTCTAGAAAACTTTATATTTTGGATTGACCAAAAGTGTTAGTGTAGTGTGAACGGCAGTCAAAAGCATGAAATTGAATTTTAGCAAACCAGATGAGAAGTCAAAGGGAATGATCTTAATCTTGATGTTGGGAAACTCTTGTCGGAAATCATCGGAGACAGAAGCAAGCTTGGAAGGGTTTCTGCTGACTAGGATGAGGTTAAGGCCTTGTTTGGCTAGCTCGTGAGCAAAGGCTCGTCCGATCCCTTCAGTGGCTCCCGTCACCATAGCCCACGAGCCATAACGCTTGAGCCGTTTGGGGTTTGTGAGGACAAACCTTGTGATGAACCATTTCACTAAAGGAAAGAATATTCTAAGAAGAGAGAGAAAGCCTATGAAGCTCACGACATGGAAATGCCATGGCTGATTTTGGGAGGTGCATGCTCTCTGCATGTTCTTTCTTTCTTTATTTGTTTGCCGATATGTTTGGTCATGAGGTTTTTGCTTCACCTATATAACGCTTTAAGTATGAAAAATTAGAGTTGAAGATAGAGAGAGTGGAAGAGATATTTATGGAACTAAACTAAAACCATCTCCAACAATGTTTCTTAAGGGTTTCTTAAGAATAAAATATAATAAAATGTTAAGAAACTTGGAGAGAGAAAGTCCTTAAAGCTTTTATATAAGGGTTGACTCTTGTACTATTCACACATGTTTTATTCTTGGGTTTCTTGCACTATTCACATCTTTTTTAAAATAATATTATTATTTTTTTATTAAGAAACTTTTAAGGGTTTCTCTATTGGAGATGCTCTAAGTTTTATACAGAAACTAGAATAAACATTTTCGTCAATATATACTTATTATTTTCATATTTATTTTTAATTGCTTTAGACAAATTATTTGAGATTAAAATAAGTTTTAGACTACAAGAAAAAAACCAAGAGTTATCATACTATTTAGGATAAGTGATCGTCTTTTATAAGAGAAAGACGATAGACAACTTAATGTAATTTCACATCATTTGTACAGAATAATTAATATTCAAATATAAAGCAGGAAGAATATGATTCTTTATGGAAACTTTGTAGGTTGGAATTTAGTACATTTTTCACTAGAAAAGGTTTACCCATTAATGTGTGTCCTGATTTATTGGTTTTGAATTTAATTTTCTGATTCCACTGCAGATTTTAGACATTAATTACATTATTATATTGCTTAGCTAATTATGTCCAACTAAATCGACAATTCAAATCAATTTTAATGGTTTTATTAATGAATTTTATCCATTTATGTTTGGGCCAAATAATTTATTTATCATAGATGGAACCAAAATATAGCTTTAGGTAAAAAATATATATATATATATATATATATATATAGCTTTAGGTTGTAGCTTTTTTTTTTTGTCACTCTGTTGCCTTTAAATTTATAAGACAAGCTTTTCTGGTTAGATAACATTTAAACCCTTCCAAAAAGTTTTCTGGTTAGAGACAAGTTCACTAATGGACTCGTTTTTTTTGGTTAGATACAAAACTTTCAACTCGTCAATTCCAAAGCTCAATTTTGGAAACAGAGAAACTAATTAGTGAGCGGTAGGTATCCCTTCATAAATGTCTCTCTCCTTTTCAAAATAAAAAGGCAATACAAGACTCAAGATATATTTTCCATTTGATTATTAATATTATTAAGATGACAAAAAAAAAAAATAGACTCAACATATAGTTTCTTAAGAAAACCTTAAAGCACTTTTGACAAAAAGAAAAACTTGAAATGATCAAAATCACTAGACTAAGTGATAAGAAAAAAAAGGAGTTGGCAAAAAAAAAAAAAATTATAAAAATCAACAGAGAACAACTCATTGACAAGAGGAAAAAATACTAAAAAAATTATACATAGATTTTTTCCTGTTAATTTCGCTATAAGATCGACAAAAAAAAAAAAAAAAAACTTCGCTATAAGATAGTCTTCATCAATAGATACTCATAAGGTTATCTTAAGAATTTTTTTACTAATATTTTCATTCACTTACAAACTTTAATTTTATTTAGTTAAATTTCTTTTCAATTGGTAAAACTCCTATTGGATTTTTTTAAAAATTAAAAATAAAACATTATATTAACAAAGTGTTACGTATGAATCAAGAAAACCAATTTCAAAATTGATTTGGTCATTTCAGATTTTACCTTTGCTTTTAGATTCAATATGAGTAAGCCATTACGTGGGTGAGATCTAACAGAGACGATTTTTACCTTTGCCTTGAAATTCAGTGAGTAAGTCATTAAGTGTGTGAGATCTAAAAGAGAAAACATGGAATCCATGTGAAGATTTCTTAGAGTTTGCATAATCTCTGCAGTTATATAGTCTATGTAACAACATCTTACTTCAATCACAACTTGTGCTTCTTTGAGTTTAACTCTCAAATGTGTTTCGTTTGTCAAAGTAGTGACTTGTTTCACTTCTCCTGAGTACCCATCGCAGTTTCCTGATGTTTCTTCATCTATACAGACTCACTAAGGTTATGATCTACGTGCAGCATATTTGAGAAGTGTTGAGACAGTTTTTTTGTAATGCAAGTCTCCATCAATCCTGAGATCGAAAATACAAAATTAAATCATCATAACAAATTATCAATTCAAAAATACTCTTTCTCCATTTCTCTGTCTCTCTCCTTTCTCTATCGACCTCAAGACTCTGTAAAAGTGACGAGAGCGACGGCGTACAGAGGCCCACCATCTCCTTCTTCTAATAACAACCGGTGTGCACCGCGACCCCGGGATCCTCCGGTGAGACCAGCGCCGGTGGATTCGATCACTTTCAAATTTCTCCCTCCCATCTCAACATCCTCTCATATCCTCCTCCCCTTACTTCTTCTGCGAGTCTGCTTGACCAGTCTTTAGAAAAATAGCCATAACTTTTGATTTATCTGATGGAATGACTTGAAACCACCTTCATATGAAAGATAGCTCACGTGGCTATCTTGTGTCCAAATTTCAGCTCAATCCATCCACGGGAACATCTTCAAACATTTATAAATTTCTGAACCTTCTGCCGGACTCTGTATCTGCATTTGCCAATTCGCATCCAAAACGTTCAAAACACCCAAAAACCTTTAAAACATACCAATTTGCAGAGAAAACCTCGAATAACACTAAATAACAAGCATAAATTTCTATTATAAAGCGTTAAAACCAAGTGATATCAACTACTCCAGACTTAGATCTTTGTTTGTCCTCAAGTAAAGCAAGATTAAATCTAGAGATGAGGTTTGAAAAGGACCATACATGAATTCACAGAATCTCTGGAACCCCAAATTCAAGTATCAAAAACTAAAGACACTAATCCTAGACAACCAATGCAAATAGACTGTTTACCACCACACAACTAATAACATGGATTCTACTATAAATCCCAAATCAATCAAACAATCAAATCATCTCAACCAGCTCATTAAATTCATTTAAGTTCAAATGGTGCATTCTTACTTATGGGGTATCAATCATCACGCTTGAGTACCTCTTCTATCAAAGTGCCCATACCAAACAGAGCATCAATCGACTTCCGGCCCTGGTCCTTTTTATCATTTTCTCACTTCTCTTTTTTTCTTTTCTTTTCCTACTGCTTTTCATTTTTTCGCATTTCTGCGCTTTTCTTTCTTTTTCTTCTTCCTTTTATTAGTAGCCGGTTTTTCTGGAATTGACTACAGATTTCTACACGCTTTCAATCCTTTTTCTAACAGTTTTTATTTCTGGAGAGAGGGAGAGAGAGAAAAGACTCGGATCGTACTGAAAGAACTTGTCGGTTTTACAGAACACTAAAGAGAAAGATGCCCAGCTTTCATAGTATACCAACACCATAAGTAAGATAATTTAAGATCAAATTAAATCATAGCACAATTGAGCCAGCATCAAATCATCAACAATCCAAAAGATCAGAACTTTCAAAGGCATATCAATCAATCAATGGGGTTTCAATCATAAGTCCAAAAATTAATCTAAGTCAGTAATCAAATAGAAAAAGAACCTGAATTAACACTAGGGTAATAATTATCACAGATTCTGGTCATCATTCTTTTGACTCGACTAGACTCAACTAAACCAAAAAAAGAAAAATTTGAAAACTTTCACCCTAGAAACAAAACATCAAAACATAGTCAGTATCATTACACCGTCCCGGTGTGAAAATAAATCCAAGAAAAGAGTAAGACTTGACTCAAGAAAAAGAAAAAAAAAACAAGAAAACAAAGACTAACATGGGTGGGTTGCTTCTCACCAAGCGCTTGTTTAAAGTCGTTAGCTTGACTGTAGAGCACATTGTGCTAATCATGAGAATCAAATGGCTGAGTCAATGCACCTTTAGTCTTCTCCTGTTAGTGTAATAGAGCATATGCACAAAAAAAATACAATTTTTCCCATGAGAAAAAGACATCAATCTCAGCAAAGAAGCTTACTACATATGTAGCATATATCATGAATTGCTCTTTAATTACTAGAGGCTCATGAGAATCAAATGCATTAGATGGAAAAATAAAATCAACTTCAGGTTTAAACGAATTTAACACAAAGTAGTCAACTTCATCTCCATCAATCATGTAAAACACATCATTCTCACTTCTTAAGTCCATCTCAACCTTAGAATTTTCTAAATCACTCAAGATCTTATCTACATCAAGCACATCTCTTAGGCAAGAATTTTTAAGAAGTGGATTAAACTCATCATGCATTGAAAACCTTAACTCGAGATCATGAATGTCATAACATATTCCATCATAATTCCTAGTAAGTGTTTCAAACCTCAATGTATCTAATCTTTGAGACTCACACATCAAATCATAACTTTCATCAACAATTATGAGTGTATGCAAACTAGAATTTATATCTTCAATGCTAAATTGTGACATAATTCATAATCATGAATTTCTGAACTAAACTCATATATACCTTCTAGTTGGCTTGGTGTAACCCAATATATTACCTCTTCAAAATTATTAGCTACCATTATATCTCCAAATGTGAGATCTCTTCCCTCATGTTCTGCTTGGTGTGAGATGAGTTCTACTCGAAGAATCATAGCTAGAGTACTCCTTGGCAGTGTTGGCCATTCATTTTCAAGATAATCCAACTCTACTTTTTGTTCTTGGGTAAGCACACTCTCATCAAATGGTTCCTCTTCATATGACTCATCATGAATGTTATCTTCGAATGTGTCATTTTGCGATTGTAATCCATGGCCATCACCTATATAAAAAAAATAAGAAGTAAAAATAAGATAAAAATAAAAAGGGTCGATCCACAGAGACCAGACAACACACATTTTAGTTTAATCTCAAATCAAGCTAAGAAATAATAAATAGATGATTTTTTTAGAATCAAAACAGTAATTAAATAAGTGGCTGTAAACGATAAGCTAAAAACGTCAGGCATTAAGGAATCTATAGGTATTCAGGTTTAAAAGCCAAAGTTAACATACATGATTTTCTTTGAAAATAGTTCTCAACATGAAAGACACAAATAAAATAATCTCCTCTCGAAGTATTATACCATATGCTCAAATTATTAGAAACAAACTTTCGCCGTATCTAACTGATTCGATCATACATTAGTGTTCAGTTTCAATTGTTCATAAGCATTTAAGACAATATCCTCTCAAGCAAAAACACTTATTCATCTAGACTAGGTCAGATATCTAAACCAAATCTCTTTGCGTTTATTAATCTAATATTAATGAACTAGTTAGATACTCTAATTCATGCATTAAAAACAAGTCTAGACTAAGAATCTAACAAATTCAATCATTTATGATAAAACCTAACATTCAAACCTCGTTTTCCCGGGAAACCCTAAAACCTAACTAGAGAACTACTCAGACATTGAAAAGTAAACACAAATCAATATCAAAGAAGAACTCATAATCAATGAACAAAAATAGATATTGGAATAGAAAATAGGGTTCAGATATCTTCTCCACAAAGGTTCAAGATTCGTCCCTCAGTAAAACTTAGAATAATCAAAGCTTAGTCAAATAAAACCTAGCTAAGAGGTTTTTATAGTGCTCCGCTAAAAGGAAAAACCAAAATAGAATAAAAGATAGCTTTGAGGACCATTTCTGCAAATTTTGGAAATCTTCTAAATATTCTCGGGTCATCAGATCGATCGGGCACTTTTTTGATCGATTATGCACTCGATCAAGCACTTTTTCGTGAATTCCAGGAGCAAATGCCCGATCGGACACTTCATCAAATCGATCGGGCATTCCAGGAGATTTTCCGCGCGATCTTCTTCTGCGAGTAAGCTTGACCAGTCTTCAAAAAAATAGCCATAACTTTTGATTTATCTGATGTAATGACTTAAAACCACCTCCATATGAAAGCTAACTCAAGTGGCTATCTTGTGTCTAAATTTCAGCTCAATCCATCCACGTGATCATTTTCAACATTGCTAAACTTCTGACCCTTCTACCATACTTTGCATCTGCATTTGCCAATTCGCATCCAAAACGTCCAAAACACCCAAAAACCTTTAAAACATACCAATTTGTAGAGAAAACTTCGGATAATGCTAAATAGAAAGCATAAATTCCCACTATAAAGCGTTAAAACCAAGTGATATTAGTATCTTGGTTGAAGATGTGTCTTTTAAAATCAAATAGAGGTTTGAGTTTTCGGGATACATGAGAATTTAAGCAAGCATTATTGGCTAAGAAAGCCAAGAGAGTTTTACACGATCCAGATATGGTGCTATGGAGAGTCTATAAAGCTAAATATTTTCCAAAAAAGACTTACTTGCTGGGTCAATGGGATCGCGACCATCTTATGCTTGACGTTGTATATTTTTTGGAAGGTGATAGTAAGATTTTTTTGGCTATCAATTCCATACACCACTATCATGGTCAGTATCGTATGTAAGGTTATCAAACCAAATGAGTGTGTACTTGAAGACTAGATGCAATGGATACTTCTAAGTCAAACAAATATGAAAAGGGGTGTTTCTAACAAATCCTAAGTGAAAAGAGAATGCATGGAACTAAAAAGGCATAAATAGAAACAAAAATGCGTAAGAAGCTAAAAAGGGTAAAATATAATATATAACAGAGAAAAATCAAGAAGGATAAAGATGCAATCAAGTGTAAAGCAGTTCCTGAAGACAAGGGTAATCGATTAGAGATATATCCCAATCTACCTATGCACCTAATATACCTTAAACAATGAGCTATCCCTAGACCGTAGATTCATATGCAACCAAGTCCAATCCCTTGATAAATGGAATCAACCTAAGCAATCACCAGACCTAACTCTCGTGAACGGTACACTACCTAGAAGGCATGAAGAACCAACCTACTAAAGCCAATAAGCTCCCTAAACATCTAATCGTTAGGCTAGAATGAACAAATCTCTAAAATCACCATGATCAAGCATTTCATTGAACACTTTTTGGGTGCTGGAATGCCCAAGTCTACCCCATCCTCATGAACTTAAGGAAACTACTCACTACTGATCATGAGTATGAAAGCTGGAAAAACAGAAATCATAATCTTAAAACTAAACATCATGATCAAATGTCAAACTTAAGAAGAACAACAAGAACTCAAACCCATAAAATAAAAGCAGCAAAGAAACAGTAACAAACCCATAAAATGATCAAAGCTAAAACAGAAGATTAAAATGAAAAATAGAAGATCAACATGCACCATATAGATAACAACCTTAAACTAAACATGAAAGTAAAAGAAAACATTAGATTAGCATAAAACTTAAAGGATTCTGGGTTTTTACACCAACAACACTAAGAACAACAAAGGAAAAAGAGAGAAAAATAAACCTAAGACAAAAACCTAAAATGGCAACCAAAATAGAACTTGCTAAAAATGAGGCGTTTTAGGGCTTATATAGTGTTTAGGAAAAGCCCTAAAACACATAAAAGACAAAATACAATCATTGGCTTGGGTCTTGGGTCAGGTCCATTCTGGATTCGAGTTGGTCGGGTCGGAGCATGTTTGGCTCAAGCTGAGAAGTGCATAAGATCGAGCTGTGTAAAGATGGTACCGAGACGAAGGTTGGCTCGATCGCTGGATCGAGCCAAAGGGTTGAGACGTGGCCGAGATGGCTTGATGGTGGATTGAGGCGAAGGTGTTACGTAAATTGATCCAGAGTGATGTGTGGATCGATCCAAAGTTGTTGCGTGGATCGATCGAAGAGGGAAGGTGGATCGAGCTGAAGTTATTGCGTGGATCGAGCCGATGGTGGAGCTAGATCGATCCGATGGTGAAGCTGGATCGAGACGGGCTTTAGGTTTGGATCGAGCCAGACTTTAGGTGTGCACTAGGATGGGATCGATCCAAGTTAAAGTTGGATCGATCCAAATGTGGTGTTGGATCGATCCAAATGTTGGACGTGGCCGAGAGAGAGAGAGATCGATCCAGGATGTTGTGTGGATCGAGTCGGACTTGAATGTGGCTCGATGGGGAGATCGATCCGGGCCTTAAAATGGTTCCATTGAACTTTCACAAATCATCCTGAAAACTCCTGAAAGTCCTGAAAAATCTCTAAAATGCGTGCATATGCGAATACTAATGCAAAAATTCCTAAAAATCACAAACTTGCTAATAAAAACTATAAATGTGATATATGTACACATAAAGACCTCAAAATTGATGCTAAATGACTTCTAAAAACTATGAAAATACAGAGACATCAGAAGGGAACTACTTGTCAAAGACCGGATGAAAAACATTGGAAACGGTGAAAAAGTGTATGGACAAACAAATGGTTTTTGATGGTGAACCACGCTCACCTCTTAGTCTCAGTCCATTAGTAGATCTTAATTTAAAGGTCTCCTCCTTAATCGCTATGGGAGGGTGTTGGGACAGATCAAAAATTCGGCAATTGTTCCATGAAGATGATGCCATGAAAGGATTAACCTTAATTCATAACAAACAACTTCATGACACGTATATTTGGGCTTATTTAGTTGATGGATGTTATAAAGTATAAAGTTGGTTGATCTTGAAGTTCAAGGACCAAATCCTAATCAAAACTCCTCAACAACGGATGGTTAGTGACTTGAAATCAATGATATGGAAAATAATGACTGTACCAAAAAATTAAAATGTTTTTGTGGAGGGCTCTCTCAAGAGCATTGGCGGTAGCCAACTGCTTGGCAGACATACCAACGGATCCAAGGAATCTCCCGAGTGATTCTCCTTTTGAGAATTTTGTTTTTTATTCTTAGCCATGCGAATAAAGAAGGAGTCCGAGAGAATATACTAGCGTGCTTCCCATGGATCATCTGGTGTATTTGGTAACCTAGAAATGAGAAGATCTTTAACAAGAAGGCTATTTCCCCTCTGGATACGGTACAACATGCCTCTAATTAAGAAGAGGAATGGAGGGCATCATAGATAATACTAAATCATGGCCAAGATCGAGAGAGATCCGCATAGCTCCACGAAATCGTTGAAATGTTTTCACCATATATTAGATGCAAAGTGGATGCATTACGGCTGGAAAACTCCGACTTTGTGGGTGGGGCTGTGTTTTCGAGTTCAAAACAGGGATACGTACCTTCGGTTCTTTTGGGATAAATCAAGTTTTATCCCCCCCCCTACATGCAGAGTTTAACATCTTGTTTTGCGCAATGAATAGCTCCTTGCAACTAGGTTTTGAAAAAATGTTCATTCAATCGGACTGTGTACAGCTTGTAAATCTGATAAATAAAGAAGAAGAATGGCCATCCTTGGTCTCTTAATGGAATGAATTCGAACATTTACGAGATTTATTTTATGGGTTTACCGTTTCGTTTATTAGAAGAAAGTATAATGTAGTAGCTGATCTTTTAGCTAAGGGAGGTCGAGCTCAAAACTCTACATTTTCTCATGTAAACTCTTTGCTTTCGAGGTGGTCGGCTCAAAAGACTAACATTTTTTACTCTGAATTAATAATACATGGTGTTTTGTCGTCAAAAATAAAAGAGTGAACGCTTAAGCTTTGACGCACTTTGTGAAGTAGTTCATTATGACGAGGTGTAACTTCTTCTAGGATGATGGCGGAAAAATGTCTCATTGATTTCTATTTCCCATCTCATGAATAGGTAAAGGGCCAGAGATGTTTGAAAGAGTTTAGTCGATGAATGGTTCATAAGTGCATGCATTTGGCAAAACTCGAAATGTAGTGAATGTATAAATGAATCCTCCCATTGTCAGCCAATAGTTTTCGTGTTTCCTAATTTGGATTGCTAAAGACCAAAACCCCAAGTGAATTCATTCAGCTCCATCGTTGGTCTCAACCATAACCCTTTCCACCTCCTCGTCGGGTATGCAAGTGCGGATTATGATGTACGACTTGCGTCATTAAAGATACATCCTTAAGCACCACATAACTCGCACACCATGCCTTTAACCGACGAGCTTCACACTCATCTCGAGAAGGATTCTCTTTCGTAATGTAACCTTTGATCTTGATTCTTTAATCTCTAAGTTCAAGGACCAAATCCTAATCACAACTCTTCAACGTCGGATGGTTAGTGACTTAAAATGTCAAATTCACTCTAAACCTCCAAAACTAAATTCTAACTCTTTCAAAACTAAATTCATTAGGGAACTCAAATCCACAAAAATTAACTCTAATCCTTTAAAATTCAGTTTTAATGTTTGTGGTATTTTCGGAAGAAAAACATTTTAACGATATTTTTAGAATAATTAAGAATATGTGATATCTTTGGAACATGAACTATTTTTTTATTGTGGTATGTCCGGAGAATTGCTCAAATTAAAAAGTGTAACTATTATAAGCATAGTTAATGATACCTGCACCTTTATCTTAAAATAGTTTTGAAAAATGTAATTGTTCAATATCTCCAATTTCTAGCCTACAGAATGTTTCAGGTATTCTTTGTATCCAAACAGGTTTAGATTTTAAATCTCATCAGAGAATTGGAGAAATATGTAGCCGAGATCATCTTTCTCTTTATCTTTCATAAAAAAGGGTACAAATTAGGACATTTTGATTCTTATATCATAATCTAAAATGAAGGAAGACCACCAGATTCTTATGTACACTTTGTTAAGGTCTGGGATCTTTGTGCCTTTGTGCACCCCATGTTGTGTTGTGGTAAGATAAAATCAAATCAAATACTCATTGTAGACTAAGAAGACAGCTTCCGGATAATCCTTTGGGAGGCTATTGATGTGAAGGTAGAACGTAAGAAGATCCTCTTTGGTGACTGTCACTGGATCCACCACATCTTCATCGCATGTCAACACCCATAGATCTTCCGAGTTCACTCTCTTAATGCTGCCCCGACAAAACGGGCATGACTCCGACTTTGTGTTCCAGTTCCGGTAACATTTGATGCACATGGCATGGCAACAGTTAGGCAACACCATTTTGGTACAAGGCTCTAAGCAAATCCCACATTCATCTTCTCTTTCCAAGTCAATGCTACTCATGAATCTAGTTCCTTCAATGTCATACTTGTTCTTAGTTAAGGCTTTTGGATTTGGATACCATAAACTTTTGTCAGGTAAGTCAGCAAAGTTGATATGGAGTCGCTCCAGTGATGGTAATATAACACCTGCATTTAGCCAAGGTCTTGTTATATTAAGATAAAAGGCCGCAGTACTCGCAATAACAGGGTTTAATCTTACCGTAAAACTCCCTGATTGTAGCTTTCCTTCCGTACCTGGATAGATTCCATCGGCCATCAGCGCATACCTGTACAGGACATAGAAGACACATGAAACAAACAAGCCATGAGGAAAGGAGATAAACAATAAACCAATTCGTGCACACACTCGCACACAAGCCGTGTAAAACAGAGATATATATGGATATTATACCAACCTTGTATATGATAATGTGGAAGAAATCAAGATAACTTGGAAGTAGACATGAGAAATCCATCCATTGAAGTAGGAATATGAAGAACGGAGCCAAATTGCTGCCTACCAATTTCATCTGAAGACGCACACCGCTCTTTCCCATAGGAATCTCAGCAGCCCTGGAATCAAATAATCAGTTACTATCCTTCTAAATCACAGACCACACCACACACACATATACCCAATTTATGCAATTTGTCCATCATTTCAACAAAAGTTCCTAAGTAGAGAGTGAGGATGGATGTACTCTTTGTGAATATGCATCAAACTGCTACAGAGAATTGAAGAGGGTATCAAAAACTAAACATTCCTAAGTGGGTTTCTGCTAATTCAATTCCTCAAATATCGATTAATGATTAAAACCCTAAACCAAGAAGAACAAAAATTGAAACGAAACCCAGATAGAATCCGATGACAAAAGGAAACTCACAGTCCATTGGCATGCTCTATGTCAGCCTCCAAAATCTTCAAAGAGTCCTTATAAGAAGACTTGGTCAATTGATAATACATCTCCTTTCCTAAACCCTTAATCACGTCTCTCTTCTCGGCGAAGAGATAGATTATTACAAAAAGGACAATATTACGGACAGAAAGAAAGAGAAGAGAATCCAAAGTTTGACCCTTTAAAAACCGATCAACAACAGAGTCGTCTTCTTTTCTCCTGGAATGGAAGAGACAAAAGAAGAGGACTTTTTCGGTTTTGATATATAGAGGCCAGAGAAAGAGAAAGACTTTGTGAACGCCAACGAAGAAAATCTTATCTCCTTTCTTTATCAAAATTGGTAATGAGTTTCAGAGATCATAATTACGAGTAACTGTAATAAGGAAAGGATGATGTGATAATGTTAGAGAAATAGCTTTGCTTTTTGTGCTTATCTATAAACAAACATTAATACATTATGATGCTTTCTGTTGGAATGACAATTGTTGTTTTCCATTTCAAAATTTGTGACCTGTCACAACCACCATTATTTCTAATTTTTTTAATCTTTATTATTTGAAACAATTATGAAACTTTTTCCATAAGCCGCTCTATGTTAATAATTTGTTATTTATCTATTTCGACTTTCGAATATTTAATACTCCTCTTAACTTATATTTTTTAATTAATAATTTAACCATTCTAAAAGTACCACAATTTTGAGTGGTTTACATAGGTTATATAATTATTTCCTTGTTACCATTATTAGTAAAAAAGTTTGAGTGAAATTTTTTAATTTTTTTAATTTTTAATTAATAAATTTATATTTATTCTTATTTTTATATAAAATATGAAATAATTTTAAAAATATGTAGATTGATAAAATGTTGGTAATTCAATAAAAAGATAAATAATAACATATAAAATTTATGATAAAATTGTATTCATGATGTTAATATTATATAAAATTATGTCATAGTTAGCATTCACGTAATGTACTAATAATATAATGATACTCCATGCTATATTATAGTATAATATCAAAATATTTAATTTTTTAATTTTAGTTAATTTAAATATATTTACTATTTCATTTGTTTAATAAGTTTATTAAAATAAAATTGTACAATTAAGGTCTTAAAATATTTTTAAAAATTTAAATAAATTTATTTTTTATTGAGTTAGTTTTATCATATAGATACTTTAAATAATAAATAAAGAGATTTTTGAGATTTTTGAGAATTTTGTTTTGTCTTCTTTTGTGAATAATGATAACTTTACTTAAAGTTGAGTTAAATTTATCAGACTCTCTCTCTTCGTTTCTCTATCATCTCTTTCTCTCTCGTTTGTCGAGATCTGAACGGAGATACCGGAGCAGCGGAGCGTACGGAGGCCACCGCGGTTGTCTTCTGACCGAAGCACACTTGCACCGCGACCCCTGGGCACGCCGGTGAATCAAGGGCCGGCGTTGCTCGCCCATTCTCCTTAAATCCCATCAACGATTCAAGCCATTGCCTTCTTCCCAACACGCAGATTCATCGACGCCTCAGATCGCGAGTGTAGCTGCTAGACGGTGACGGTTTCCGGCCAGATCCATCACCGGCGTCTAGCGCGAAAGTCAGCGAAAATCAGAGGAGGAAAACCTCAAGGTGGATCTCTGGGTCTTTTCACAGGAGGACAGCGAGGTGGTTGGGCATAGCGAAGGTACAGGGACTATCGGCGAGGTGTCCTGCCGCTAAACCAAACCCGAGTGTGGATTGACTCGTCCCTGAGAGTCACCGGAAAACTACTTTCCTTTTTCGGGTTTTGCTATGGCGTTAAAGTCGGACCAGTAACTTTCTCCTCTCAAATCTCTGTAGTATCGGTGGGTGCGGGTGATGGTGGCAGTCACCGGCACTTCAGAAGTCGTCGTCGGCCGTCGGTGGTCATCTCCGGCGGAATTCGCGGCTAGCGGCGGCGGCCATCTGTAGAAGGGTTCTCCTTCTGTGGATTAGGGTTTCAGAGGATGTCTTGGGCCTGGGCCAGGATTTCTTTTCTGAAAGCCCAATTCTGAATTTGTTGTTGGGTTTGTTAAGGTTTTGGTCTGTTTAGTTGTTTGGAATAAAAGTTGTAATTGGGCCTATATCTTGATTAATAAAAGTAAAACCTTTATCAAAAAAAAAAAAATCTTATATAATTTTTTTAAAATTATTTTATGTAATTCGTTACCACAATAAAATAACTTTTCTAACAGTTCTTCCCGTTAATGATATTGATTATGATAATAGATACATTTTCGTATAATATTATTCTAAATTTAAGTCGGACTAATAAATATATAATCAAATTAAAATGGATGTAAATATTAAATGGATTTTTTGATATCCTAAGAATGGTAACAAAGTTGGTCAGGACCGGCTCACAGGATAAGCTACATAAACAATTGATTAGGACATCCAATTCTAGGGGCATTTTATAAAATAAATTTATTGTGTATATATTTGTAATAAATTATAAAATTATTAGACATTTTCATAATTTCAATATCCGTGAATCTCTTTTGATAATGAATAAGGTTTTATGTCCAAAAGATATCAACTAGTTTAACTATATATTATAATAATACTAGAGTTATACTCAATTACTCATGCATGTGCACGAGAAATGAACATTGTCAAGAATGTGTTTTTTCTAATGTAAAACCAATATATTTGTAGGGCTTTAAATTTGTATATTAAATGATTGAAAATTTTCTAACTATATTAATCTAAATTATCATTTAGAAAAATGGAATATTAGCAGAGACATTTTATTGAGTATGGAACATCATATATGTTCATATTATTGAAAATCTCTATCTCTTCATCACATTCTACTCCAATAGAAAGCCATAACTCTGAATCCTTTATTGCCTTTTGTGATGCACATTCGTCCTCCTTTTGTAAGGCATATCCTACTTTTATCTTTAAATGTTATATTCGAAAAAGAGTTGTTTTCAATAGAGACTATAAGTACTTCTCATTTTCACTTTTTACTCGTTCCTTCGTCGTCGTCTTCTGTTTTATCTCGCCTATATGTCCTATAATCTTCGTATAATCCTTATCAACCGCTGCTTGCAGCTCTGCTAATTTTTGTTGTTTCCATTTTCCTTTCTTCTTCTTCTTCTTCTTCTTCTTCTTCTCCCCTTCAGTGTTGTTGGTGTCGTCGTCGGTGTGTTTACTCCTGTTGTAACTATTGATCACTAAACCCATCTTTTTGGGACTTGAAGAAACCTAAGATTTTTTTAGACAAACATCTTTCCTTTCTCTTTCTTTCACGAAATGATAATAAAAATGAAAGACACAGAAAGTAGAGATCGCGTATGGCGGCTATATAGGTCACATACATACTAAAAATATATTATTTTATTATTTAGAACCGATTAATATATAAAATGTCCACATGTTGTAAACATGATGGATAGATATATAGTTTTTTTTTTTGCACATATATATTTAAGATGTAAGCCATGTAATAGAGTAAGATAAACACGGGACTGAAAAAATAGAGTTGAGATTG
This sequence comes from Iberis pinnata, assembly GCA_900406425.1. Classification (NCBI taxonomy): domain Eukaryota; kingdom Viridiplantae; phylum Streptophyta; class Magnoliopsida; order Brassicales; family Brassicaceae; genus Iberis; species Iberis pinnata. The sequence goes on from OVBE01000932.1 coordinate 39,559, forward strand.
TTCTATCTAGTTATATTGTTGTTAGATAGAATATCACATATTACAAATTATAACTATTCGTAAAATTACTAATCTTAAACCCATAAAAGAACATAGTTAACATATTAATTAACCATTTAAATTATAGGTTGTTTTTGTATGCATTAATGTAATAGTCTCGTACCCACCTATAATAACTTGAAAGTGGTATTCCTAGCTTCAAAATTATAATAACGCTGAAGGATGTATTATCATTGATTTATTAAAGAGGATTTTATATAATTATTTTGGTATATCCTATAAGAAGACTTTTAAATAACCACTTTTATATTTTGTTCCAAAATATCATTTGAAGCAATAAAGTAATGATTCGCAAAATTTGTTGTTATGGTTCTGTAGCTTACCAGTTTGATCTATATATCCTTTGAATATATATATATATTTGCTTCAAATTATATTCAGGGCCGGCCCACAGGGTAAGCCACATAAACAATTGATTAGGACATCCAATTCTAGGGGCACTTTATAAAATAAATTTATTGTGTATATATTTGTAATAAATTATAAAATTATTAGACATTTTCATAATTTCAATATCTGTGAATCTCTTTTGATAATGAATTAGGTTTTATGTCCAAAAGATATCAACTAGTTTAACTATATATTATAATTATACTAAAGTTATACTCACGCATGTGCACGAAAAATGTACATTGTCAAGAATGTGTTTTTATGGATTTATAAATCCATTAAAACAACACAGCCTAGCCTATAACTGATCATTAATATCCATAACAAATTAAAAGTATGGATATGTAGCTTAGTTAATTGTGGGTGTGTGGTTGATTAAGATAAGGGTAAATTTCATGGAAGTGAACTTTTTGAAAACTAAATACATTTTGGTGTATTTGTTGCTATTCGTGCATTTTAGTGATGGAAGAGAAAACTTTTTTCCATTATATTCTGATTTTTCTATATAATTACACTCTATTTTTTTTTTTTATCTCATGACATGTGTTAGATGTTGAAAATTTTCACCTTATTACCTCCACCTTCTTCGTCGACTTCACCTCCTCAAAGAAACCTCAACCGAAATTAATGGCACCCACCAATTACTTGATAGTATATATATTAAAAAACTAAAAATTGAACCAGAATTTTTCAACTTTTTATACTCTACAAATAAACATTTTTTTGTTTAATTTGGACACAAAAATAAACAAGTTTCATGACGTCTGTGTACATGACACTTTTTGTACATGATGCTAGTTATTCGGTGTACACAATGATTATTCAGTCTGTTTACAATGCCGTGTACCATTCAACATGTGTATAACGTCATGTATACGATGTTTGTGTGCAACCTCGGATATCATGCAATATGTGTATAGTGTTACGTACATAATGTTCTGTACACAATGTTTGTGTACACATCATGGTGTAGGTGATGCTATATACAAGTTGCATAATACACGACGTCGTACATAGACTACATCATTATTGTGTACATCTAATAATTATATGTCATTGTACACGACATTGTACATAGACTATATTATCATTGTGTACGATTGCATTATCATTGTGCACATCTAATAATTAGCATGATGTACACAAGCATCGTGTACACATCATTATGTATAAGATGCTATATACATGTTGCATGATACACGACGTTCTATATAGACCCCATCATCATTGTGTACATCTAATAATTCTATATAGTCTGCATTATCATTGTGTACATCTAATAATTCTATATAGACTACATTATCATTGTGTAATCTAATAATTCTATATAGATTGCATTATCATTGTGTTACATCTAATAATTAGCATGATGTACACAAAAATTGTATACGCATTATTGTGCATCATTATGTACATGACGCTATATACATGTTGCATGATATGCCTTATACGCATCATTGTCATGTACACAAAGCGCCGTGTACACAGACGTCATGAAACTTGCCTTCTGTTTTGTGTCCAAAGTAAAAAAAAAAATGTATGTTTATAGTACAAAAATATAAATTTTGGTTTCATTTTTATATTTTAAAAACATATATATATAGAGATATATATATATATATATATATTATCAACTAATTAGCACTAATTAGTTTAAGAGATTGATGATGAAAAATAAAAACATTATTTTTTATCTTGCATATCTACCAAGACATCAATACCACTTCTTTTTTTTTCTTCTTTTCTTTTAATGATAAAATGGTATTTGTTAAGATTTAAGAGTGAAAATCCACTATAAACAATAAATACATTAGAATGTAATTGTTTCTAAAAATAAAATGGAATTAAAAATAATATTAGGTTGATTAATCAATAAAAAATATCAATTAAAGTGTTCCAACTTAGTTAACAATTCCACCATAAATATTCATTTTGCTGTTATTTAATCCAAGCACTTGAACAATAACCAAAACCATATAAAACGTTTCGAAATAAAGTGAAAACGCTTATAAGAGAACGTCGAAACCGAATTA